>CAMRHE010001514.1:0-83704 GCA_947044405.1 Leptodactylus fallax | reverse complement strand
AAAGCTCTATAGTGGCCCCTGCACTCGGTATTATGCTCTATAGTGGCCCCTGCACTTGTATTATGCTCCAGAGTGGCCCCTGCACAGGGTATTATGCTCTACAGTGGTCCCTGCACAGGGTATTATGCTCTATAGTGGCCCCTGCACTCGGTATTATGCTCTATACTGGCTCCTGCACTCGGTATTATGCTCCATAGTGGCCCCTATACAGGGTATTATGCTCTACAGTGGTCCCTGCACAGGGTATTATGCCCCATAGTGGACCACCCATGAACTATTATTATACTCTGGGGTCTTTTCAGACCCCAGAGTATAGTGATTGGAGACCCAGGGGAGAATACAAACATAAAAACCAGAGTTACTTACCTATCCTGGACACCGGTGCACTCCTTGCAGCTTTCGGCCCTGTTTAATTGCGCACACACGTCACATGATCAGGCCGGCGACGCGACCTGATGACGTCACCAGAGGCCTCAAGCCTGCTCGGAGTTACATCGGATCGCAGGAGGTGAGTAACAATGGTTTTTATATTCCCTCACCAACCCTAGGCCTCCGATTATTATACTCCGGGGTCTAAATAGACCCCGGAGTATAATAATAGTAGTATTTGCGGCTCACTTACCGATACCCGCGGCCGCTAACAGCGGCATCCACTTCCCTTTCTGCGTCCCATAGCAGAAGGGGAAGCGGGGGCGGCCACGAGCAGACGCGGGGTAGGTAAATAAATAGGCCGTTACCTGCCGGGGATGCTCCAACAGGTTACGGCCTATTTATATATATAAAAAAAAGTTATACTCACCTGCGATGCCTTGATGCAGCCGCCGCCGCCTCCTCTTCTTGCCCGCAACGTCTGTGTCTCATCGTAGGCGGCGTGATGACGTCATTGTATCTCCACCTGTGCTGAGATGCGACGTCTTGTAAACCAGCCCAGGACAGGCCCCGCTCAGCCCTGTTTTTTTTTTTTTTTTTTTTTAAAGCGGCCTGTCCTGGGCTGGTTTACATGAAATAGTAAAAATGCCGCCCCCCGGCCGCCTCAATTCGCCTCATTAGCGGTGCGCCCCTGCATGCAAGTACTAACAATAAGAATGTGGTGGGAAAGAGCAACACTACTTCTGAATTTGGTGGCACTGCCAGTAGGATTGTTGTACTTTCTGAGAATGAAGATGAAGTTTTTGATTATTTAGCTGGCTCACCTCAGTCACAGGAAGATATTGCAACCAAGAGTGATGTGATCTTGAGTTAGGCTTCTGTGTGTTCATCGTCTTCCTCCTCCTACATAAGACATAATTTACCGCAGGATCTTTCTGGACTTGAATCGTGTCTCCTTCAAATTCTCCACTGACAAAGATCCCTGGTAGTGATATGGCACCTGCTGAGAAATCTATTTTGCCTAATCAAAGCAGTTTTCCTGGTTGGTTGTGAAAGTAGTAGTGGCAGGGGGTCTGGTACTACTACTACTGTTAGTAGTTCTGGTAGGGGAGCTAGGGGGAGGTGGAGATTTTGAAGGTGTGCATGGCCATGATGATGTGTTAGAAAAAAGTGAGGAAGATGATGATGATGTTGCTGATGATAATTCTTTTGCGGATAGGACCTGGCAACTGGGTTAGGGTGACAAGGTGACATCAGATGAACGATTCCAGCCATTGCACAGGCCCAAAATGCAAATAGTCTGCCTGGGGCAGACCTAGAAGAACCTCGATGGGTGGGGGCACTGGTGATGGTAATGGCAGATCTTTTTCCACTGCTGCTGATGCTGGCGGCAGCAACTACACAAGGCCATCTCCCATGTGATAATTTTTTTGTACATTGCCAAAAGATAAATCCATGATGACGTGCAAGATCTGCTAGCAGAAACTTAGCCGTGTCTGTGTAGGAACAAATGTAGGAACATCATCTCTGCATACTCACATAAAAAGGCATCGCTCTCTTAGGTTCCTAGGAGCCCTGACAGTGCTCTAAACTATGTTTTATAGATAGGTTAGTAGGAACCCTAAGAGTGGTCTACACTATGTTTTATAGATAGGTTCCTAGGAGCCCTAAGAGTGTTCTAAGCTGTTTTATAGATACGTTACTAGGGGCCTTGTTAGTCTCTACACTATGTTGTATAGGTAGATTCATAGGAGCCCTAAGAGTGTTCTACACTAGGTTTTATAGATATGTTAGTAGGAGCCCTGAGAGGGTTCTACACTATGTTTTATAGATAGGTTCCTAGGAGCCCTCAGAATGTTCTACATGTTTTAAGCGAATTTTAGGTGTGGTTCGTATCAAACTTGCCAAAACAAATCTTAAGAGGTTTGTCCAATTTGAGTGACAATGCCCATTGGGAAGCCATGTAGGTGGACCAATAAGGAGAGCATGGAACAAACTGTGACCAGAAACTATAGAATTTCTAAAAGACAGGAACATGCAGAAATTCATGCAGTGGGGAAAAATTTGTCTACCGATTTTTTTTTAGCATTCATTTCCACGTTAATTGTTTCTTTAAGTCTAAATTAAAGTTATTTTCGTTATGCTATATTGATATTTATTAGAATTTCCTTTGCTTCTTACCCACAGGGTTGCCTGGACAAAGCATTGCAAAGGGCAGGATTTGAGCCAATTCACTGCAGGATGCTAAATAATAAGAAGATCAATTGCAAAATATTCATTTTCCTCTTTCTTATACTCAGTTGATTTATTGTATTGTCTAATCAAACCCTGTAACTCTTCACATCAAAATAAACACTTACTTGCATTAAAAATGTTGTTGTTATGTTTTTGAGGGTAAAAGGAAGTGTGACAGTTCCAACCAAGGGGTCCCTTGTCTTTTTATATCTCCTGAATAGTCCTAGTAATTATAGAATGAAAAGTGTTGGGTAGGTAGAGACAATGAGATTATATTATGGCAAACACTTGGGACTGCTCTTGTTAGAGGGGAAGCTATTTTGGAGAGCAAGGGTTTGAAGGATCTAGCCTTGTCAAACCTCTTGGCACACCTGCGACCAACCTTCTTTACCTCCCACTCACACACTGTGAGCGGCCCGGGTTCATAGAATAATATGAAACGAGCTTTATAAATTTTATATATTTATTAACTCCAAGTGGGTCAGTACTAGGCACTAACATATACAGAAATATATATCAATGGATCAAGCAAATATGGATAAAATCAAAATACAATACAGCAAATAAAAAGGGAGATAAAAGATAGGAAAATACCGGCACAAGTTTGTGGTCAGTTTCTCTGATCCCCTATATGGTGGGCCTCAGAGTTCTTCCTTAAGCAAGTTACAGAGCCTGTGTCTACTACATGCCGTCCAGACTGATAGACAAAGGATCTATCCTGTCCTTGCAGTATAAACCTAGTGTCCAGCCACACCTTCCCCCCAGGTAGCCCCCCTTCTCTCCACACACTGCAGGACCTGAGAAAAGTGTGATGTTTTCCTAGCTGGAGAAAAATGTATGTCTGGGGTTGAGCTGAGAGTCACTATCCCTCTCTCCCCCATGGACATCTGCTCTTCAGGGGTAATAAAACTGGCTGGCCAGAAAAGCCCTCTCCCATGATATGCACATAAAACCACTGAAGCAAATTGACCACCAATTTTAACACAACTTAAAAAAGGCATTCCTAGAAGTAGGTAAGACTACTGTGAACCAGGAATGATACATTTCAAAGAAAGATACATAACTGAGGGTCTGTTCATCACAAAGGGTGAGTGCCAGGGCTAGTTGGGGTTACATCACTCCTCCACATCTCTACATCAGATATGAATTGGACAGATTGCGGTGATCCCGCTTCGCCTGGCTCAGAACATTTTCCACAATGCTGGTAAGCCCTTTATATTTAATTTAGGTTGTTGCATTGACACAACATAGTGGAGTTATATGAATGCTGAATATAAGTGCTAGTGGCATGGTTGGAAGGAGCCATCTCTTGTAGCATATATTATCTGTAGTTACTTTTATGGTATTTTTTGCTATTTGAGGCCTTTCAAATCTTTGTATTAAATTTTACGTTTTTACTGTATGTGTTCACTGGGCTGAGTTTATTCTAGGATTAAAACAGGTAATAACTAGAAATGGGAGAACCACTAAAGATTTGTTTTGCTACGGGTTTGGATGGTTGAGTCCAAAGATTCAATCTTTCTAACAATATTTTTTGAGAATTGTCCTACATCACCACAAATATGACATATTTTCTTTGTTTTACAACCTCTAAGCTTAATGACCCACTGTTCACAACTGGTACAAAACCCACCAATAGTAGGACATGTATCCTGAGCGTGCCCATATACTTGAAAATTTCGACAAAATGCAGTTTGTCCTGTAAAACTATAGCCTCTTTTACCTATATTAGAGAAAAAGCAGGAGTAATATTCATACCACTCAAGCCAGTGGCACAAGTCCTAAGTAGAAATGGGCAAAACACTTCATCATGACCTGGGTGTGACCCTAATATTCCAAATTGTTTGATCTTTAATTAGTTTCAGATGAACAAAAATGGCTGCCGTCATGTGTTGGAGCAGGAATGTACAGAAGACACACATGTGAGAGACTGACTGTGACGCTCTAATAACTCCTGACAACCTCTCAGCCAATAGACATTCGTAGGAGAACACCTTACATATACACACGTGGACAAAATTGTTGGTACCCCTCGTTTAATGAAAGAAAAACCCACAATGGTCACAGAAATAACTTGAATCTGACAAAAGTAATAATATAGAAAAATTCTATGAAAATGAACAAATGAAAGACAGACATTGCTTTTCAACCATGCTTCAACAGAATTTTTTAAGAAAGAAAACTCATGAAACAGTCCTGGACAGAAATGATGGTACCCTTAACTTAATATTTTGTTGCACAACCTTTTGAGGCAATCACTGCAATCAAACAATTCCTGTAACTGTCATTGAGGCTTCTCCACCTCTCAGCAGGTATTTTGGCCACTCCTCATGAGCATACTGCTCCAGTTGTCTCGGGTTTGAAGGGTGCCTTTTCCAGATGGCATGTTTCAGCTCCTTCCAAAGATGCTCAATAGGATTTGGGTCAGGGCTCATAGAAGGCCACTTCAGAATAGTCCAATGTTTTCCTCTTAGCCATTCTTGGGTGTTTTTAGCTGTGTGTTTTGGGTCATTATCCTGTTGCAAGACCCATGACCTGCGACTGAGACCAAGCTTTCTGACACTGGGCAGCACATTTCTCTCTAGAATCCCTTGATAGTCTTGAGATTTCATTGTACCCTGCACAGATTCAAGACACCCTGTGCCAGATGCAGCAAAGCAGCCCCAGAACATAACAGAGCCTCCTCCATGTTAGGGAGGGACAGTGTTTTTTTCAAGATATGCTTCATTTTTCCGTATGTGGACATATAGCTGATGTGCCTTGCCAAAAATTTCGATTTTTGTCTCACCTGTCCATAGGACATTCTCTCAGAAGCTTTGTGGCTTGTCAACATGTTGTCAACATATCATAAAAAAGCCGGACTGGAATTTGCCAAACTACATAGTGGGTTTTTCTTTCATTAAACGAGGGGTACAATTTTGTCCACGTGTGTACATACACTATGTATGGTGCTGTGTTCTTGATCATGAGCTAATTGCAGTAATGGTGGAGATAGTGAAGGATCTGTGATTCATCTCACTGCGTCATCAAGGTCTATTATGAGTTTATTATTGGCCGGCACAATGTGCAAAAAAAAAAAAAATACAAAAAAAAGAAATAAAATAGCCCCCTTCCCTGTGCGCACCACTACCACATCCCCATCACAAGTCTAACCTCTGTTCACACAGAGGAGTTTGCCGCGGATTTGGGGGCGTATTTCACCCCTGAATTTGGGGCAAATTCCTCTTTGTTTTCAATGAGAAGCAGAGATAGCAGCAGGATGCAGAAAAAAGAAGTGTCCTGCTCAATCTTGCCGCGGATTCCGCGGCTCGAGACTCCCTGCTGATTAAGCCCATTCATCCAAGTCTAATCAGCAGCGGGATGCCGCGACGGAATGCCAATGCACTGCATCAGCATCCCGTTGTGGGTAAGTTTAACCAAAGTAAAAATGGCGAAAGAACACTATTTACATTTTTTTAGTAGCACGTTGTGCTGTTTAAAAAATAAATAAATAAATAAATTAAAAATGACATAAAAATAAAGCCATTTTTATCACCATAAAAACCACTAAAATTATTTTAAAAACCCAAAGGAAATAAATGTTATAGGGCAGTGATGGCGACCTTTAAGAGACCGAGTGCCCAAACTGCAACCCAAAACCCACTAATTTATTGCAAAGTGCCAACAAGACAATTTAATCTTAATACTCATACATTAAAATCTTCTGTCTTAAAAGAAAAACACACAATGGCCCCAACACAGTATAATATACTCTACAGTGGGGCCCTCACAGTATAATATGCTCCACAGTGGTCCCCACAGTATTATATGCTCCATAGTAGACCCCACACAGTATTATATGCTCCACAGTGGCCCCCACACAGTATTAACTGCTCCACAGTGGCCCAAACACAGTATTATCTGCTTCACAGTGGCCCCCACACTGTATTATCTGCTCCACAGTGGCCCCGACACAGTATTATATGCTAATTACCTTACCTTCCATGAAGAGCAGCCGGGTGTCCTCCTTCTTCTACCACAATGCAGGCACAGATGAATGACATCGGAGTGGAGGTCACACTCTGCGGCCTACACTGACAGTTTTCAGCTGTATTTGCATTTGCACATACAGCTGAAAGAAGTGCTCGCTCACTAATGAGGAATCCTGTCCTGGATTCCCCATTAGTGAGTGATTGGGCAGCTTGGATGGGGCGACGGCGTATGTGCCAACAGAGAGGGCTCTGAGTGCTCCCTCTGGCACGTGTGCCATAGGTTCGCCACCACAGTTATAGGGTAAAAAACTCTAAATATGACCCTGGGGATGTGAATACCCTTTTAACCTAAAAAATTGAGAATTTTTTTTTTTTTTTTTTGGCCATGAAGTCTTTATTTTGTGGTGTACAGTTTCAGGATTTGATTAGATAACACAATGAATCAATAGAATACGCCAGGAAAATGATGTCACCATTGATCTTTTTGCGATTTAGCATCCTGCAGTAAATCGACTCAAATCGTGTCCTCTGCAATGGTTTCTCCAGGCAACCCTGTGGATAAAAACCAAAGGAAATTCTAATGAATATCAATATAGTTTTTCTTCTATTCATAGTCTAAATAAATCCAATTTTGTTTCAAAGGAACAGTAAATTTGAAAATTAAAAGTTAGACAAATTTTTACCTCACAGCCAGATCTTCTGCATGTTCCTGTCTTTTAGAACTCTCTCACCATACATTTCCTGTTTCCTGATAATAAGTGACTGAAGAACTGGCCTGTATATACTTACCCGATGTTTATATTTTATATATAAATCCCACTGGCATCAATACTAGTTTTTTTCTTTTTTACTGGTCTCTGATAGTGAGTGCTGTGGACGCTCTATGAACTCCCTCCTGGCCCCTCCCATCAGGAAGTTTTCCTGGTTGGTTGGCAGTTGGGGGACGCCACGTGTGATGTTTCAAACGCCGATTGGCCAGCCCATCTGGCGAACTAAAATGGCCACCGCATTATACGATGTCGTCTCTTCAGATCTTAGTTTCTAATAGGTGGAGGCTGAGGGGAGGTGAAAAAAAAAAACATTCATACTCACCTTCCCTTACCTCTTTTGGGCCACCTCACGGTGTCAGGCACTTTCTTGGTGATGCAATGCGCCCAGGATCCCCACTGCGGCCTGGGATTGGGCCGTTGCAGTGACATGGGTATGCTGAGCGTCATGACCAATCACAGGCCTCAGCGGTGACCCCAGGCGCATGATGTCACTAAGAAGGTGGAGAGAGAGCACTGATCATCGCAAGGTGGCCCAAAAGAGGTATTGGAAGATGAGTATTTTTTACACCTCCCCTGGGCTCCCACCTATTATACTTTGGGGTCTAGAAAAAAAAACTCTGAGTATAATAATGTCACTTTTACTTTGACATAACTTTGCCTTAGAGAATTGGATAGATAGGTTCCTAGGAGCCCTAAGAGTATTCTACACTATATTTTATAGATAGGTTCCTAGAAGCCCTGAGAGTATTCTACACTATGTTTTATAGATAGGTTCATAGGAGACCTAAGAATATTCTACACTATGTTTTATAGATAGATTCCTAGGAGTCCTGACAGTGTTTTACACTATGTTTTATAGATAGGTTCCTAGGAGCCCTGAGGTATTCTACATTAGTTAAGAGGTCAGGAGACCAAATCACACTAGTTTTAAGTGGCCTAGGCCTCAGTATTCTACACTATGTTTTATAGATAGGTTCCTAGGAGCCCTGACAGTATTCTACACTATGTTTTATAGATAGGTTCCTAGGAGCCCTGAGAGTATTCTACACTATGTTTTAAGCTAATTTAAGGTGTGGTTCATATTGAATTTGTTTGACCTGAAACAAATCTTGGAACCAAGACACCTGAATCCAAATGCCAGCATAATTGGCTTTTAATGGGATTGATGGATTCAATAGAAATTGCCTTTGCTTTTTCAAAGGTATTATTCCCTTTGAAAGCAACATAATTCTGAAGCTGGCTTCAAAGAATTGTGCGGACTAAGATATTTAAATAACTGATTTCTGAGGACCTACATATATTTCTTAGTTTTGGAACATAATTTTGGCTGTTGTTTCTTGAAGCACTGCACAAACCTAAGAAGACCAACTCCATGAGAACAAGGCTAGGTGAGTTTACCTTTTTTGGCATGACTTGTATGTGTGGGGCCACTAAGGAGCTATTATACTGTGGGGGAGAAATACACTGTGTGGGGGCCACTAAGGGGTCATTATTGGGTTCACTGTTTGTTGGTCACAAAGTGGACATTATGCAGTGTGGGGGCCACTAAGGGGGAATTATACTGTAATTATACTTTGTGGGGCAATAATGGGTATTTTATTTGGTGGGGGCTACTAAGAAAGATTATACTGTGTGGAGCCTAGAGATGGGTTAGTCGATTCACAATGAACTGATTTTTTAAATGAAACCGAACAATTTGGGATTCGTCTAGGACTAACTAAAATGGCCGCATGCATTGCAGTAAATTATTACACTCTGACCCCAGCGTATAATAGGTAGAAGCCAAAATAAAAAACATTTATACTTACCTTCCATTACCTCTTTTTTGCCTCCTTGCGGTGTCCAGCGCTCTGTCTTGGCGCTTTTCTATGACATCATGCGGCTGGGTTCCCGCTTAGACCTGTGATTGGGCCTGTGATTGATGTCATGACGCTCGGGGGAAACCCATGTGAACATTTTGGCCCAATTACAGCCCTCAGCCATGACCCTGGGTGCATGACGTCACCAGGAGAGCACTAGACGCAGTGAGGAGGCCTCAAAGGGGTAACAGAAGGTGGATATAATTTTTTTTTTTTTTCCACCTCCCCTGGGTTTCCAGCTATTATACTCTGGGGTCTGAAGAGACATCAGAATATAATAATTTCCTTTCCGGTTTTATCCAAACAGGTTTGGACCGAATCAGGAGATTGCTTTGTTCAAACACAAGACAAAATGGGATGGGTTAAGAGCATAACTATTCCTCTTTGTATCCTTGAAAAACTTGAAAGGTTCTACATAGCAGCTTTAGTTCCCCAATTCACTGGGGAACTGAATCAGCTATTTGCTTGAGCGATACCAGAAACTGGACCTCTAGAACACCTATCAACCAGCACTATGATGGGGATGAACTATAATGCCAGACAAATACAGGGTATACAGTGTAAAGGCCCCTTCATTGCGCTGTTCAGTGGGGGTTATGAAAGTTGGATCCCAATATTCAAACATTGATGGTCTATTCATTAGCCAACAAAATTAGTGGGAACAGGAGACTATCTTGTGTATGTAGGCCTGCCCGACCTGAGGCCAAAGAAGCATTTGACCACCAGCTACTAAAGGTATATGGGCATCTTTGACTGCAATAAAACAATAATAAGATTCTTACCAAGCTGAGATGCCATTGGGGTCTCGCACAACACGTTTTGCACACTCGATATCATCATAAATGTTGTCGTTCAGGAGACCTAAAAAATATGTAAATTACTGTAAAAATTGTGGATATAAAATTATAGTATCGTGAGTTATGGGGAAATAGGTGTAAGGCTGATCAAGGTGGAATGTGTGTGACACACTAAAGTCTAATATGACTCTACAACTCTTGAAGGACACAGACGATTTTTTATCCTCAGGAAACAATTTTTTTTTAAGCTGTGTTCACAATTTATAGTTACAATTTGGTCTCTGTCTTGATTTTTCACAAGCTGCGGCAGAAATGCGGATGTTTTTGAAAACATCACAGAAAACAATACAATGCAACATGTGGATATAGCCTTAGGCCATGGTGCATTTAAAAACATCAGTTATGGAGTTGTCCAGGATTGAAGGAATTTTCAGCCCAAAATTGAATTTTCATACAGATGAATTATCCACAGGATCGAGCATCCTCCAGGTGCCAGAAGCTGCAAATGCACAGACAGCACTTACAGAGCTATTCCTATTCAAGTAATAGGAGCGGCACAGAAGCCCCATCCACTGCATATTACTTAATTATGAGCATCACCATATCTGTTGCCTGTCCACTAGGCAACTAGGAACCCAGAATCTGCTAGTACAGATAGGGGTTGGATAGGTCAACAGTATGGAAATTCAATTTGGGGCCGAAAAACCCCTTTCAGGTTTTTATGGTCCACCCATCAGTTCTAAGAAGCTGCTTCCTGTGCCTACAGCGTCACTGCAGCTCAGTACCCATTGAAGCCACTGGGAGCTGAGCTGCAGTGATAGTGCCCACTTTCTATACAAGGGATAGATCTTTCTGCTTCTGGCCCTGTATTGTATAGGATGGGCACCCAAAGCTGCTCTGTACAATTGAGCAGATCAATGTGGGGGCTGGCTGTTAAGGATAGGCCATAAAACAACCCTAGACAACCTTTCTAAGATTGAAAATAGACATGGAACTTTTGTTGCTTTTTTTGGTGAAGATTTTGTTGCAGCTTTTTGATCGAAAGTAAGGAGTGGGTTAACAAGGAATGGATCATATAACGGAAGGACTTATACTGATCCATTCTGCCAAATCCTTAACAGGCTTTGGCTCAAACCAAATGGTTGAAACCAAATGAGTTAGAGCTCTTATTGCATTTCAGGTATATATGAAGCTGTAATGGGGTTACCATAGAGGCGCATTGTCCCTCTGCGGTCCTTCTGTCTGCCTCTGATTTTATAGAAATCTTTTTATCAGTTGTTTCCGCACAAATCCAACAGAAAAAATTCCTTGTTCCAATCAACTCTGTATGTAAAAACATTGGGTCTTTATAGCACTGGAGCTGCCATAGTAAATATGGCGTGAGCACACCTGCACACTTTCACTGTGCTCCCTTTTCAGGAATGTGGCAACATGAGAATATCTGTGTACATACCGGTCCGATAGAGCATTTTGGACCTCCTCAAATCAAAAACACAATTTCCTGTCTGTGACAATTAGGGACGGGGAATTTCTGAAGTGGAGATACATTTATTTCTTCAGGCCCCAGAATATCATAACCAGGCAAGGTGTGTAAAAACAAACAAAAAAGAAAAAAAAACATTTTCACACCTTTCCTTGGAAATGGCATAATCCATTGTTCAAATCCTCTTGTTAGGTTGTTTGCCATCTTATTGGGTCCCCAAGTCACCCCTAAGGGTTGTGATTGAGCCTCTGTGGTCATTTATGAGGTGCATTAACATCATCACGCTTTGACACTACAGCCTATGTGATCTATACCCCACACATGACCACTGAGAGACAACCATAGGGCTCAGTGGTGACTTGGGGGATGAAGAAGATGAAGCACAGGAAAGGTGACTAAATGATTTTTAAAAATTTTACACACCTTTGGTGTCTCTTAAAACTGACAGCAAAATGGCGCCCCACAGGCTGCCAATTTTGCTGGATTTGTAAGAAGTGAACCTCAAAAATTTTAGACTTCAAAATTTTTGGAAAATTTGTAACGAACTTGGCTTGTAAAAAACCAGTTCACCAATCACAAGTGACTATACTTACTCTGACAGCTGATATGACACGCGTTTACAGCTCCGGCTGTCTGTCCATCATTGCACCACCATTTGCTGTTGATCTGAAATATTCCATAGTCACGGCTTGGCCCATTGTTGTTCACAGCTGCTGTATTATAGCGGCTCTCATAGTAGGCGAGACAAATCCCTGTCATGTGAAATTAATAGGTTAAAATTTCATCCGTACCTACTGCCCATACTGTAATAACTGAGGTCAGTCATCATGTGGGCTGCAAACGGTAAAGTAGGGCAGATACAGTGAGCAAGGGAGTGTATGTGTCATAATGGCAAACCAATGTGTCTACTATGGGGCCCCGAGATAGGGAGGAGCTTCTTAGTTTTGCTCCCATTTTAATAGACAGCAAGATTTACATATAAAAGAGAAATCTAAATCCCATTAATATTTAGTGTGACCTTTGAAGAAACTCGGCAGGGAGGATGTTCCAAACATCTTGGAGAACTAAGCACAGATCTTCTGTGGATCTTTCAGTCTTTTTTTTATTTTTTTTTTACCAATCCTTCAGTATCTTCATATATTCCCAGACAGACTGAATGCTGGTGAGATCAAGTCTTTGGTGGCCATATCATCACTTCCAGGACTCATCCTCCAAAGGGCAATCACACCAAATATTGATGGGATTTGGATTTCTCTTTTCTTCATTCACTTAATTTGATTAATTGACAAAAATGAACTAAACTTCTATTTCTGAAAGCCATTCTTACTTTACATGATTTTTTTTGCCTAAAACGTTTGCAGAGTACTGAACTGCTGTGCTGTGAGGTCTACTGGTAGGTCACTCTACTTTTTTGGCCACCTATGTCACAGAAAAATTTCAGAAATAATCATGGCATGGATCTATGGGAGACTGAAAAGTCGCTTCATTCAGTAAAGGTGTAGTTACAGAGGGATAACATAAAGCATCTGGGACTCAATGTAATATCTATAAAGGATCCCCACCTTCCATGTCTTTTTCTTTTTGCAGAAGGGTTCTTGTATCCCCCTCAGGTACTAAGGCTTGTGTTCAATTGCTACCTCTGCACCAGGGGAGTAGCGCCCCCTTTCCTGGCCTCCACACAGTATAATGCCCCATTTACACACACTATAATGTCCCATAGTGGCCCCTGCACACACTATAATGTCCCAGAGTGGCCCCTGCCCACGGTATTATGCCCGATAGTGGCCCCTCCACACAGTATAATGTTCCATAGTGGCATGAACTATTATTATACATATCATCTTATAGAATATATTATATATTGTGAGGGATTAGCTCGACGGTGGGGGCGGCAATGACCACGTATACACGGCAGGTCTCTGGTTAAATGTTGGTGGTGCTTTATTGTAGCGGCATAAGCACAAACAAAACAAATGTCCAAACAAAATGCAGTTCCTACGCCTGTCCGGCGTTAAATAAAACATAAAGCATCTTACAGGTAACACGAAGTAGGAAATTCAGGGTTCCAATGCAAAGCGCTCCTCACACAGGAGGGGGTCTTTCTCTCTCCCTGTGACACAGACAGAGCTTCCTTTTTTGTCAGCCTTCCTTCCCAATTGACTCAAACAGGAAGCCTCACCTGGGAGCCTCTGGGAGTAGGAAGGAAGTCCCATAGTGGACTAGGGATGAGGACTGGAAGGCACCCTCTACCAAACCTGCCCTCCAGTCCAAAAAAAAACAGCCCATGTAATGCAGCCGAAATAAAACCCTAGCAAACTAAGGTCTGCTAAGGTCAGAGAAAAACAGTTTTTCTTTTTATCTCACCTGTCTGAGGTAACCAGGTGAGATATACACCCCCTTCCACAACTTTCCCGTACACCTTACCACATATCCCCCCCTCTTCTCCAGACCAGAGGTCTGGGCACTTCCACTGAACATACAGTAAGTTCTGGATAAGGCGTCTGCATTACCTTGTAATTTACCAGGCCTATGCTCCACCTTAAAACTGAAATTCTGTAAGGAGAGAAACCACCGGGTTACTCTTGCGTTTCTCTCCTTATTTTGCTTCATCCATGCCAGAGGAGCATGGTCTGTCACCAACACGAACTGTCTAGTCAGCAGATAATACCTCAGGGATTCTAACGCCCACTTGACAGCCAAACACTCCCTTTCCACTATGGCATAGTTTTTTTCTGCAGGGGTCAGTTTTCTGCTCAGGTACATCACTGGGTGTTCTTCCCCATTTACCACTTGTGACAGGACCGCTCCCAAGCCTGTATCAGACGCGTCCATCTGGACCAGGAATTGCTTCTTAAAATCTGGGGAGATAAGTACGGGTTGTTCACACAGGGCCGATTTTAGGCTCTGAAAAGCTTTTTCTGCCTCTGGAGTCCACTTTATCATTACGGACTTACCACCCTTTGTCAAGTTCATCAGTGGGGAAGCCATTGAGGCAAAATTGGGCACAAACCGACGGTAATACCCGGTTATGCCAAGGAAGGCTCTGACCTGTTTTTTTGTTAGCGGCCTAGGCCAGTTCTGTATTGCCTCAACCTTGTTGATCTGGGGTTTTACCAAGCCCTTTCCATTTATGTAACCCAGGTAACTTGCCTCCTCTAGACCCACTGCACACTTCTCTGGGTTTATAGTTAGGCCCGCATCACTGATGGAGTCCAACACTGCCTGTACCTTACAGAGGTGACTTCTCCAGTCAGACGAAAAAATGACCACATCATCCAGGTAAGCAGCCGCATAATCTCGATGTGGTCTCAAGATCAGGTCCATTAGCCTCTGGAATGTAGCAGGGGCCCCATGCAACCCGAATGGCATCACTACATATTGGAACAGGCCTTCTGGAGTGGAAAACGCCGTCTTTTCCTTAGCCTCATCAGATAAGGGTATCTGCCAATAACCTTTGGTAAGGTCAAGTGTCGTGATATACCTTGCCCTCCCCAGCCTCTCAATCAACTCATCTACTCTAGGCATGGGGGACACTTCATTTAGCTTTCAAAAGTCATTACAGAACCTCCAGGTCCCATTAGGCTTTGGGATCAGTACAATGGGACTTGACCACTCACTAACAGATTCCTCAATAACACCTAGCTCAAGCATATGTTTGACCTCTGATGATACCGCTTGCCTGCGGGCTTCTGGTATGCGGTACGGCTTCAGGTTCACACTACGGTTAGGCTCGGTTTTAATATGATGCTTTATCAAGTGAGTTCGGCCTGGTAAGTCAGAGAACTTACGCCTGTTTCCCTGTAGAAACTCTCTTACCTCCTGTTACTGGTGCCCTGACAGTGCCTCACCTACTTTTACTGGGGGAACTGGGTGTACCACCTCCTTAGCCACAGTCTGGGTGGCTACCAACGACTCCCGATCTTTCCACGGCTTGATCAGGTTTATGTGGTAGATCTGGAAGGGTTTTCTCCTTTCTGGTTGATGCACCTTGTAGTTTACCTCATTTATTCTTTCTACGATCTCATACGGACCCTGCCACTTTGCCAGAAACTTACTTTCAACAGTAGGTACTAGAACCAGGACCCTGTCCCCAGGGCTAAAGACTCTCAGCCTAGCAGATCTGTTATAAATTCTGCTTTGGGCCTCTTGAGCTTTTTGCAAATGTTCTTTGACAATGGGCATCACTGTCGCTATTCTATCCTGCATCTGAGCGATGTGTTCCACCACACTTTTAGAAGGAGTTTCCTGGCTCTCCCAGGTTTCCTTGGCGACGTCCAATAACCCCCTAGGATGTCTACCATAAACTAGTTCAAAGGGAGAAAACCCTGTAGATGCTTGGGGTACCTCTCTTATGGAGAACATAAGGTACGGTAACAGACAATCCCATTTCCGACCATCCCTTTCTACAACCTTCTTAAGCATGTGTTTCAGGGTTTTGTTAAACCTCTCCACTAACCCATCCGTCTGTGGGTGGTATACTGACGTACGAATGTGCTTAAGTTTAAATAATTTGCACAGCTCTTTCATGACCTTGGACATAAAGGGTGTACCCTGGTCAGTAAGGATCTCTTTAGGGAGCCCGGTGCGAGAGAACATATAAAATAACTCTCGGGCAATATTTTTAGATGCCATGTTCCTTAAGGGCACTGCTTCTGGATACCGAGTGGCATAGTCGACCACAACGAGGATGTACTGGTATCCCCTAGCAGATTTGACAATGGGCCCCACCAAGTCCATTGCAATCCTCTCAAATGGTACCTCGATGATGGGAAGGGGCACCAAGGGGCTTCGGAAGTGTGATGTTGGGGTGCTTATTTGGCACGTGGGACATGACTCACAAAACCGTTTTATTTCTACATATACCCCAGGCCATAAAAACCTCTCAAGGATCCTCTCTTGGGTTTTCCCGGTGCCCAAATGACCCCCAAGCACATGGCTATGAGCCATGTCCAGCACCCTTCGGCGGTACGACTTTGGCACTAGAAGTTGTTCCACCACCTCACTGTTTATCTTGGTGACCCGGTACACCAAGTCCCCATTCATGGCAAAGTGTGGAAAACTTTCATCAGCCCCAGGTTCCTGTGGTACCCCATTTATCACGGTAACATTGGCCCGAGCAGTACTCAGAGTAAGATCTCTCACTTGCTCGGTCCCAAAGTTACCCCGAGACACCTCTAAATCTAATACCTGTGATTCAGGCAGGGAAGTTTCTTCTTCTTCCCCAATTAACATTTGCAAGGGAAAAACTTCGTCATCATCACCATTATTATCATCATCATCATTATCCTTTTGTCCTTCACATGTCTCAATTTTCTCAGAGGAAGGTACTGTTTCCGCTGGCGTTTTATCACTGGCAGCAGAAGTGTTACCCATTTCCCACAACTTCCAGAACAACGGGAAGTCACGACCCACAATCACATCGTGCATGAGTCTCTTTACAACCCCAACTTCATACGTCACAGTTCCAGACGGGGTTACCAATCTGACCTGAGCCACAGGGTAGGCGACAACATCCCCGTGGACGCACAGGACTTTCATGCACTTTCCCGGCACATAGTCCCTAGTTACAAGGTTGGCCCAAACCAGAGTCACTAGGCTGCCAGAGTCTAGCAGGGCCTTCACAGAGCGGCCATCTATATCAAGCATACACACATGGGGCTCAGTTCCTGGACCGGGAAGGGCTGCACAAACTGTCTCCACAAAGAGTGATTGTCGCTGAGCAGTGTCGCACTCCATGGGGTCTGGGGTAAGAGGGCAATAGGAGGCGATATGCCCCCACTCATGGCACCTCCAGCACTGGCGGGTATCAGGCCTCCTTGGCAGGGAGTCCTTTCTCGGACCAGGGGGTCCCTGGGGTTCAGGTTTAGCCCCTTGCTTCGCCCAGGCTCCAGAGCTCTGCTCGCTTTCACACTCTTCCACACACCTCCAGCTGGAACTCTCTTACCCACAGCTGACACAGGTCTGGCCATCCTGGGAGGCGTCAGGGGTGCAGGGACGTCCTGGAGGTAGTCCTCGGTTGCGATGAACCTCTCCAGCAGACTGACAAGCTGCTCAGTGGTCTTGGGGTCTCCATGCCCAACCCACCTTTGCAAGTCGGCTGGGAGAGCCCTGAAAAAAACATCAACCACCACCTTTTCCACGATCTGAGCTGGCGACGAGGTCTCTGGCTCCAGCCACTTTCTCAATAGATGGACCAGGTCATACATCTGGGACCGGGCAGGCTTGTCCATGGTGTAACTCCACTTATGTACCCTTCTAGCGCGGACAGCAGGCGTAACACCCAGGCGAGCCAGGATCTCCATTTTTAATTTTACATAGTCCCGGAAAGTCTGCCAGAGGCCGACTAAGGTCATAATAGGCCTTTTGCGGTTCTCCTGTCAGAAAAGGCGCGATCACCTCTGCCCACTCGGCCTCTGGCAGACTTTCCCTCTCTGCCACTCTCTCAAACATCGTGAGGTAGGCCTCGACGTCATCATCTGGTGTCATTTTTTTGTAGAGCCCGCTGTACAGCCCTTTTCATATTAACAGCCTCAGGTGGGCTTACCTGCACTCGCTAGGGCTGAGTCACTACAGTCTCCCTGAGTGCAGCAATCTGCTCCATCAACAGGCGGTTAGTCTCTTGTTGCTGCATGTTGGATTGCAGCTGTGCCTGTTGCTGGGCTTGCAAGGCCTCTGTCTGGAACTTCTGTTGCTGCTCCATGGCTCGCTCATGCCTCAGATTAGCCTGCACCAGCTGCTTGATCACCTCCTACATTTTACTAGATGGGTTTTTCAAAGCAGCAGCCGCCTTCACCCAGGACATATACTGCTGTCACTTGGTCACGCCGTTGCCCGTAGCAACGCTTTGCCCGCATCCTCCGCCAATTGTGAGGGATTAGCTCATACGGTGGGGCGGTAATGACCACGTACACACAGCAGGTCTCTGGTTAAATGTTGGTGGTTGTGATGATTCTGCTTAAATATGGCTATAACTCGAAGCTGTATTTTGGGCTCTGGGTAGCGTATCTCTTTACTCATAAGGTGCGCAGCCATAATCATAGGTATATTGCTAATAGTGGCCAGACTGGAACAATAGGGCTTTGTATCCATCCCAGCAGGGCTCCATTGAATTCCTACACAGTCCTGGCTGATCAAAGGAACATGCATGGTGCAGCCTGCACTGGTAGATCAGATATGGCTGATAACATTGTATCATTTCACTTGGTCTCAGCTCTTTACAAAGAATCTGGACTTGAGTGCATTAATCCATCAGACTTGCTGTTGCCGGTGACCTCATTCTGGGAGGTGGCATAAAGGGTATATAAGATGAGGGAAGAGGTCAGTGAGAAGAGATTGGGCTGAGACCATCACAGACTACAGAGTTTTTACAGAGAGACCACTGGGAAGAGCATGCAGGCTGGATTGTTGTATTAATGCCACATGCTGAGAAGCCTCCACTGGTTACTCACACATGCCATGTGTGAGTGTTGGACTATAGAGCCACATCAAGGAGATGCGTGGTAAAGTAATTATTTCACCATTATTCCCTTTTATTTTAAGTACTGTATATTGTAACTAGTAACTGTTAATGCTTGCATATATCTACATATCTGTTCTGAACTGCATGTGTTAGATGTTAATACTGACCCATTTAGGGGTTAATAAATATATAAAATTTAGAAAGCTTGTCTTGTATTTATCTTGTGAACCCGGCACTCACTGGCGGTGAGTGTGGCTTTATATGAAAGAAGACTCAGGTGTGAGCCAAAGCGGTGTTGGCGCACTGAGGATCTTTCACAGTGGTGCTTTATTGTAGCGGCATAAGCTCAAACAAAACAAATGTCCATAAAAATGCAGTTCCTACTCCTGTCCGGCATTAAATAAAACATAAAGTACCTTACAGGTAACACAAAGTAGGAAATTCAGGGTTCCAATGCAAAGCGCTCCTCACACAGGAGGGGGTCTTTCTCTCTCTCCCTGTGACACAGACAGAGCTTCCTTTTTTGTCAGCCTTCCTTCCCAATTGACTCAAACAGGAAGCCTCACCTGGGAGCCTCTGGGAGTAGGGAGGAAGTCCCGTAGTAGACTAGGGATGTGGACTGGAAGGCACCCTCTACCAAACCTACCCTCCACTCCAAAAAAACCAGCCCATGTAATGCAGCTGAACTAAAACCCTAGCAAACTAAGGTCTGCTAAGGTCAGAAAAAAACTGGTTTTCTTTTTATCTCACCTGTCTGAGGTAACCAGGTGAGATATACACCCATTCCACAACTTTCCCGTATACCTTACCACAATATATATTATCTTTTCAGACCCCAGAGTACAATGATCGGAGATCCGGGGAGGTGACAAACATAACGCCTGGGACGTCACCAAAGAGGCAGAAGACTGCCTGGAGAATGCCGGAGTGCAGGAGAGGTGAGTAACACTGATTTTTATGGTCACTCACCTCCCCTGGGCCTCCGATCATTACAGTTGTGCTAAAAAGTTTATATACACCGGCAGATTTTTTTTGTTTTTTTGGCCTTTTTTCAGAGAATATGAATGATAGCACAAAAACTTTTTCTCCACTCATGGTTAGTGGTTGGTTGAAGCCATTTATTGTCAAACATCTGTGTTTTCTCTTTTTAAATCATAATGACAACCAAAAACATCAAAATCTGAAAAAAGGGCAAAAAAACTAAAAATCTGCCAGGGTATGTTGGGGTTCGTCCAACAAACACTCTTGCCGTGGGACTGCAGCTTCATTTACTGATCCCCGCTTTTGTTCACAGCTTCCCCTTCTTCCCTCCAGAGGGCCCCAGCAACATGACATGGGACACAGAAGGGGAAGCGGAGGTGGCCGTGAGCAGGAGCAGGGATCGGTAAGTAAATAGGGCCTGTTATCTGCTGGGGTTACTCCAGCAGGTAACGGCCTATTAAAAAAAAAAAAAAAAACTACCGCTACTACCATGGTTCTTATTCCCGTGCTCTGCACCCCATATGGTTATGTCCTTGCATAGACATCATAGGCTACCATTACAGTCTGTACCTCTTCAAACTTCCCTCACCCTCCATCCTAGCTCACCAATGATAGCCTTTGACATGTTTCTATAGAAGTTTTTATTATAACTGGAATGCAGAACTGCAGTGGACATTTTGATACATGAGGCTCGTAGTGTTTGGTACTATCCAGATATAAAATGGGACATGATATTGCTCTTTTTTTGATTTATGTGCATACGTACAATTTGCAGCGCTGTAGCCATGGTACCCAGACAGTCCTGTTTCTTCAAAGATTCTGTACAGCTCACAGTGGGTATAGATTTTTGCTTCTGAGCCAAGATACAAGCACAGAAGGAAACCAAGGCAAAGGAAAACCTTCATATTGCTCAGCAGGTTGTGCGAGGATCCAAGATATTTCTGTATAAAATCAACAAAATAAATAGGTAACATGAAGAATTTTTTGCACTACTTGCAGCCACCCTAAAAGGCTCCTCTGTTTCTTTTCAGTATAGTATCCTTGTTTGACTTTTATCCATTTTCATAGGATAACTTTAGCAGGGGTGTTAGTATGGAAACCTAAAAGACCAGTCATTTAGATGGAGTAAGCAAGGGTATACCTGGGTATACCTAAAAGAGTTTACCCAGAAACCCCCCTCCATAACCATAGAGATTAACTATAAACTTTAGGCTGCCTGCAGACACAACTCAAGGGAGTTTACTTCATACAGATTGATATAGTCGTTACTTAAAGGGGTTTTCTGGATTTTTTTTTTAAATGAGCTGATAACATAAAATTGTAACACATAATGAAAAAACACACCGCTTACACTTTAAATGTCCTTCTACTTTAGCACTGCCTATTTGGTCCCCAACTCTCTGGTTCTGTGTCACTTTCATAGTTCATATGACTGCTGCAACCAAACACTAGCCTCAGGACATGCTGGCATATATGGCATGTGAGGACAGTGATTGGCTGCAGCGCTCACATGGACCATGTATATGACTTATTTGCTGCAGCACTCGCAGGGACTGGAGTGCTGGTATGGTAGAATGTTTAAAGGGTAATGTAATTTTTTTAAAATTTTGAATGCAGTTTTCTTTTTAAAGGGAACTTGTCATCATGGAAATGCATGTCAATCTGCAGGCAGCATGTTATAGATCAGGAACAAATGAGCAGATTGTTGTTTAGTTTTGTAGGAAAAGATTCAGTATAACTTGTCATTTATCCATTTATTTTTCTGTTCTTTCTATAGAAAGAGAAAAATATTACGGGTTATGGGTTCTAGATTTTGTTAAGGACAAGTTGATCCAGGGTTTTATACTGATTTCCAGGGGGGCAATGGGGCAATTGGTTTCAACCTCATGGGATTTTTTTTGCTTTCCTCTGGATGAACACTGTAGGGTACTGTAGGGTTATAGGTTGGACTTGATGGACTGATGTCTTCATCCAACCTCATCTACTATGTAATCATATGTAATGGAGTCCAGTGAGAGGTCTTAGCAGTTACTGACAGCTTCCTCCTCTATGACTGTGCATAGAGATAGCTGTCAATCACTGATAGGACCACCATCTGGACTCAACTACTCCATATAAGCATAGAAAGAACAGATAAATAAATGGATAAATGACAGGTTATACTGGATCATTTTTCAGAAACCTTTACATTAATATGTTCAGCATCTATTGCTCTATAACATGCTGCCTGCAGATTGACATGCATGACATGCATTCATGTCGGTGAGTTCCCTTTAAATCCCAGAAAACGCTTAACAAAATGGACTGTATTAGCTTTCACTTGTGGCTCCCCTTAAATGAGTTCTCCAGTGAGCATGTGAATACTTATTTCCTATGGGATTTTTAGGTGGCAAACCTAAGGGTTTCAGGCTGTTTATGACCCCAGGTCATGTGATTGTAACAAGGACCCAGCCCCAGACTCTTTCATTATCTGTGCAATGGAGACTGGCAGACTATAGTAAAGCTAGCTGAGGTGGAGCAGTTTGGGTCGATGTGCTGGCTACAATTATGTGACCTGGAATTGGAACCAGCCCAAAATCCCTGGATTTGTCTTGTAAAAAGTCCAGAGAAAGTAAGTATTCATAGCCTTTAAGTTCCAGCCTATATATATATATGAAAAAAATCAGTGCAATTTTTTTTAAAATGAATTTGCAGTAAATTGAATGAACCTAGAAAATAACTTCTATAGCACTCAACACAGCACATTACAATACTGTCACCGAGACTACAGGAGGTAATATCATGAACCCTTTCACTACCCTAGACCACAAAGTTTATGCCCATGAGCCTCTACATGTCCTTAGAAAAAAAGTGAGATACAGTGATACTGATCCAAGATATTTAGCTCATAACTTGTCACTTACATGGACCCAAATACACCAGCAAGAAAAATAGACTGAACCCACCAATTTCTGTGGAGCTCCCTAACCTTCTTCTGACAGATGATGTTGGAGGGAAGAAGGATCTGGAATATTGAATTTATCATGCCTGATCCTTTGTTTCCCCAGGAGATCAGCCATTGACAGTAATGTGTGGAAGAGGCTTACTCTCCTCTGGCCAGTAAAAATACATTCAATAATGAAGCATGCATGTGTTTGGGAGAGCTGAAAGGAATAGTTGCCACCTGAAAAAGCTATTAAACATATATGGGGACCCTTCTTAGCTGTGATCTAGATGACTGTTCACTACCTAGTGCAAAGAATCTATCTACAAACTAAATAGCTAGCGTAAACTCTCCATAGACATTGATCAGCCAATAATACAAGGAGATTTCAGCTCTGAAGCTTGCACAATTGTTAGTGCAGATGTAGATTAACCACTTCCATACCGCCCATATACTATATACGTCCAAGTAGTTTTCAGTAGCTGCCCGAAATCGTGCAGCTGCAGAAATGGTGAGCTGGCTGTAACTACAGCCGGAGCTCCCCCTAGAGAAGGCAGGGAAGGTTTATTACCTTCCCTGCAATCCCAATTGCTGTGTATACAGCGCTATGGGCGCCGCCATCTTGTGGCTGCCCTCTGACCCAGCGGTCACGTGATCCACCGGGATTAGAGTCTGTTAGAGCTTCTGGGTCCTACAGGACTCAGATCACCTCTATAGTTATGTGCAGGAGGCTGTATTCCTCCTGCAACTGGGGCTAAATGTACCAGCCCCAGTTACAGGGGAAGTCAGCCTCCCCAACAACAAAAAAAAAGTCATCAGATGTCCCCAAAGGTCTATTATGTAAAAAAAAAAAAAAAAAAAAAAAAAAAAAGAAAGTAAATAAAATAAATAAAAAATAAAACAATACGCCAATAACAAGACCTTATTAAAGGTTATAGCCCCACCCCCGACGACATCATACAAAATAAAAATTACTGTAATGGAGCGTAAAAACTATTTTAAAAAGTTTTTTAGTAGGACTTTGTGTTATTAAATAAAAAAAAAAAATGAAAAGTGAAAAACAGACACGTTTTCCCTCCTCTTTTGTCTAGATTTTCCCGGATATAAAAAAAAAAAAAATAAAACACATGCAAAAATAACAACAACATAAAAATAAAGCCCTATGTGTGACTGAAAAAAGAAGCAGAAATTAGTTGAATAACGCATATGATAAAAATGTTACAGCCCTCAAAACTGCACATACAAAAAACCCAAAAATGTGTAAAGATAAAAAAATCTTACATTCATGGCTAATAGTAGATATCAATAGGACAAAAAAAATCAAAAGAAGACATGTATTCCCAATATATCAAGGCAAGTTTTAAGTCAAAAAGTTATAATGCAAGATTCATTATTACTTACCGTTCCACAAGGACTTTCTCAAGAATGTATGCAATGAAGTGTGCTCTCACTTATATTCATATGGAAGGGCATGTTATCTTACAGGTTATGTAAGAAGACAATATTGACTCACAAGGTTATGCCAAGTATCACATAGGTAATAATAACTATAAAAAGGTAAATGTGACATGTTCTTTAAATGTATTGTTACATTGGAACCGATAAGACCTGTGATTCAATTAATGTTTGCTCTATGCTTTTGCGTAGGATTACAAAAAGTGATAATATCAAGAGCATATTGGATTGGCGAGCCAAAAAAGTTATCGTATCGTATTTCAAATGGTATCTAAATCCAATAGTGAGCAAGTCTAAATGGCTTGTATGAAAGGGATGAATAGACCTCATTGTGCTTTTGCAAATATCACAAGGACCCAAAACCCCTTGTGATAGCTAAAAGAATGTCATAATAATCTGAGACATGGAAACATCATGTTAACAAAAGAACAGAAAATTGGTCTTGTATTTGCTTTCTGATCATGGTGCCATTTGGTTATGAAAACTTTAGAGAGGGCAAGATATGAGGGCACAACTTCAGAAGCAAAAGTATCTAAGATATAGTGGCTCTTGAACTTACTGCCAATACCAACCTTGGACTGGAGACAGGTTGTACACAAAAGAGTAAATGCTTCCTTTAATCTCATGGAGGAGCATAACTATAGAGGGTTAGTGGTATCAACAGGTGCCTGAGATGGTGCAAAGATACTTCTTCCTCATAAGAAATATCAAAAATGAAGAAGGGCCCTTTTACAAAACTCAAGAGCCGTTGACTCTGGGTAGTAATCATCTCCTAGTAACACTGTATGTAGTGCATGGGTATCTTATCTGTATAGACATATTGAAGCTGTATAAGTGCAGCAAAGCCATGAAGTTGGGAGTAGTAGTTGCTGTGGTCATGGTGACAAGGATCTCCACTAGATCCTTTGACTCTCCACCTAGGCTGGTGCAGAGGTGAGGAGGCCTGCAGAGTATCTGATGGTGGTATTAGTGTTCCCTCAGGACACATCCTACTAAGCCTCATTGAGCCTGATGGTGGTTGCAGTTCTCATTAAGGTAGGTATAGGAGTGAGACTCAGGAGACAGCATTGCAAGCATAGAAACTCATGTTTTTTTACTGAAGAAGAACAAGGTGCAGCTGAAAAGCTTCTAGATACTGAAGGTCTTGTAGATTGCACTTCCTCGGGGGAAGTCTGTCTTCCTTGCTGGGGCAGTCTTCCTTTATAATGTAATCCACCAAACCTACAAGTGTCTGCAATGCCTTGGCACTATAGGCAGGATCGAAGTCTCCTGCAAGCAATATCCAAATGAGCAGGGATAATTCCCATCACCTGACTGAAAAACAACACTATGACTGTCCTTGAGCTGGCCTGGGACATCCTAACCAGGGTCACTGGCTCAATCTCCTCCCACTCTCTCCTACCTGGGAAGAGCTAATTCACTTCTTGCACAAGGAGGAAGAGACCAACTAACAATCTTTTACCCTTCTCAGAGTTCCAAAGTCATGGGACATACCATCAGTTAAGAGTCACCAACTGGTTTGCTCCTTGAAAGGCAAAAGTGCCTATTCATCAGCAAATACATTCTATTCCCTTAGTAATGGTCCCAGTGGGACACTTCACTTCATAAGGACATGGCTGTGAAAGTAATAGAATTAGGATTTTGCATAAGTGGAAAGTGAACAACATTTTCAAACATCTTTTGATTTTCTGGCAGTATTTGTGTCATTAATACATTTTGTAATATACTTTATTAACAAATATTGGCTCATTTATGTGAAATCCTGCATCCCTTTATTCTTTCCCTTATTTCTGTATTGAGAGCTGTAACTTCCTCTCACTGAGTAACTGTCTATGGAGTACTGTGCTGTGTAACATGTAGAGAAAATGAGGGTCGGGGAGAGTCACTTAAAACAATGATACTACTAAAAAACCTAATCCCAACTGTTTTTTCAACCAGTAATATCTCTTGAAATAATACAGATAGCACTGAAAGAGAATCTCCTCTTTCATATGACACCAAAACCAAATTTGTACATTTTATAATGTCTGAGATGTAACTGTTTGAGGTGACCCTCCCCCACCCTCATTTTCTTTGCATATTACAGAGCCCCGTACTCCAAACCCTTACTCCATACACAGTAACATTCAGAGAGGCAGGAACAGCTCTCAGTACAGAAGCCAGAAAGAATAAAGAGATGCAGGATTTCACAGAAAGGAGACAAAATTTTGTCAAAATCTTGTAACCACGTTGAATAAAAATCTAGCATCTAATGAGATTATTTTTATATAAATCACATAATTCTTGTAATCCATTATGCATATAAATTAATGATAGAATAAAAACAGAATAAGCTGCAGTTCGTCTGCTTGGAGGCAATGGGACAGATTTATTAAAATAGTCTTAAAGCAAAATTGTTAGTTGCCCATAGCAAACATACAAAATGCAGCTTTTGTTTCTCGGGAGCCTTGTGATTAGTTTTGCTTTTATACCATTATAATAAGTCAGCCCCTTTACGTTGGTCTATCATCGTCTGTGCATTAAGTCAATTTCGGGCCATAAACAGTCGGTCTGCCAGATTGAGGCAGATGTTAACTGGCTTAATGAACTAAACCTATTCTTCAACAGATTTGATCACACACCAGCTCCTCCCACCCCAGCATGTCCTTCATCTCCCCTCACCACAATGACTTCACCCCATTCATCCCATGTGGCTACTTCCCAACAGACCAGTAAATCCAGAAATCTGTCTTTATCTGACCACAGTCTGACCTTCACACGGGCCCAGGTGAGGAAGGAGATGAAAAAGATCAAGACGAGGAAAGCCGCAGGGCCAGATGACATCAGTGCAAGGCTAATTAAGACTTGTGGGGACCAGCTGTGTGGTATAATTACATATATGTATAATATGAGCCTGAGGCAGGAAATAGTCCCTGAATTATGGAAATCTTCTTGTGTGGTACCAGTTCCAAAGAAACCTCACCCTGTGGACCTCAACGACTACAGACCTGTAGCACTGACATCCCACTTGATGAAGATCTTAGAGAGATTGGTTCTCACACATCTTCGCCCTCTAGTGAGCCCCGCTATGGACCCTCTCCAGTTTGCTTATCGACCGGGCATTGGGGTAGATGATGCCATCATCCACCTTCTGCACAGGGCTCTGTCTCACCTGGAAAAACCAGGGAACACGGTGAGAATAATGTTCTTTGATTTCTCCAGTGCTTTTAACACCATACAGCCCAGGTTACTGAGAGACAAGCTGGGCCTTGCTGGAGTGGACCACCACCTCTCCAACTGGATCCTAGACTACCTCACAAATCGACCTCAATACGTGAGAGCCCAAGACTGTGTGTCAGGTACCGTGATCTGTAATACGGGGGGCACCTCAGGGTACGGTCCTCGCCCCTTTCCTCTTCACACTGTACACTGCTGATTTTAGGTGCAACTCATCCAGCTGCTACCTACAGAAGTATTCTGACGACTCTGCAATAGTAGGCCTCATCACAGATGATGATGACAGGGAGTACAGAGAACTGAACCGGTTTTTTGTGGACTGGTGCCACCGGAACCACCTGAAGATTAACGCGGGGAAGACCAAGGAGATGGTGGTGGACTTCCGTAAAGGCAGATGCCCTCCAAAACCAGTGGACATCCTGGGGACGGGCATCGAGATTGTGAACACCTATAAGTACCTGGGTCTGCTCCTTAATAATAAGCTGGACTGGGAAGATCATATGGAGGCCCTGTACAGGAAGGGCCACAGCAGGCTCTACCTGCTTAGGAAGCTGAGAGCCTTTGGAATCCGGGGGGCACTTCTTAGGACTTTCTTCAACTCGGTAGTGGCATCAGCCATCTTCTTTGGAGTGGCCTGCTGGGGGAGCAGTATATCAACCAGGGACAGAAATAAACTTGACAAGCTGATTAGAAGGGCCAGCTCTGTCCTGGGGAGCCCACTGGACCCAGTGCAGGTGGTGGGTGACAGAAGGATACTGTCCGTGGTGAGCTCCATGCGGGAGAATAACTCCCATCCCATGCATGAGACTGTGATTGCGCTGGGCAGTACTGTCAGTGACCGACTGCTCCACCCTAGGTGTGAGAAGGAGCGCTATCGGAAGTCTTTCCTCCCCACCGCGGTTAGGCTGTACAACCAACACCGACCTAAGCGGAGATCATTACATACAGAGAACTGAAATATCTCTCTGCCTGTTAAATCCCCCCCCCCCTGCTACGTCCTATCTGTCTGTCTGCTATTAATGTAATGCCTCTCACCTTGGAACATTCCTGTACATGTTGTATTTGTATTTGTATCTGCTTATCTTATCTTATCTTTGCTGCTGTAACACACTGAATTTCCCCACTGTGGGACTATTAAAGGACTATTATTATTATTATTATTTATTGTTTGTAGTTCTATTATATTCTATGTTTTATCCAGCTTGTCTAATAATAACTTTATTTATATAGCACCAGCATATTCCGCAGCATTTTACAAGTCAGAGGTTACATCAGGGGTCGGCAACCCCCGGCACGCGTGCCAAGAGTGGCACGCGAGGCATATTTCCCTGGCACGGGCAACGGAGTCCTCACCCAGATATGTGACTGATCCTATTAAAATGTCATTAGTGCCAGTTGCTGCCTGAAGATGGATGTGGCAGCACCCCGCGTCTGCACAGTCTATGTACAGTAGTGAAGCCGGTAATTGCCGGCTTCACTACTGTACCTGAGTGAATTGCTCAGGATTGGTTAAAGCTATAAAGAAAAACTTGGATTCATTTTAAAGATGAGAATTTCATCTTTAAAATGATACCAAGATCACCATGATCGTCCTTATACATCCTGAGCGATTAGCTGATGAAAACGATGTTCGTCATTGAAATCCCAATGCCGATCTCAATTCCTGACATCGTTTTAACAGTGAATCGCTCTGAATCTGTAACGTCTATCATGGTGATCTTGATATCTTTTTAAAGATGAGATTCTCATTTTTAAAATGAATCCAGTTGCATCTTTGTGGCCCTAACAGATCCTTAGAAATGGGGCTCTAAAGTGTCCCCCCCTCCTGCCTCAGGCAGCATCTTAGAGCTAAGGAAGGAGGGGGAGGAGGAGCTGCAGCGACAATGATAACTCAACATTGTCTGTGCATAAGCTAGAGATGACTCCAGGGGGGGTAGCAGGGACTTCTGTCAATGTTATCCCCTCTCCTATCTATCAGAGAGCATACTGTACTTTTGCTCTCTGATTGTCACATACAGGAATAATGTAATACCCCTCTGAGCCTAATCACAGGGGTATTCTTATGTAATACCCCTCTGAACCTAACCAGGAAGTTTATTGGCGCTGTGACCCAGATGTTTACCATTGTCCAGGTCGCAGCTCCAAAAGTGTCGCACCAAACACTTACACAACACATGCACAAAGTCACTGATAAAATTTACATTTTTTCACTGTCCCTGTCCTGTCCATACCTGATCTTTATAGAGTAAATTATGCCGCCCGCCTCTCTAGTGATATCCGTTACACGCTAAAATAATAGCAATAGCAATTATCACTAGCGATGAACGTATAAAACATTTCTGACAAACGGAAGGTCCGTCAGTCAGATAATAAATTTTTACCCATTAAATGTGTATAAAATACTAGTTTTTGGCAGTTTTCAGATACTGTGTGCAGGGGCCGCTATGGGGCATAATACCATGTGCAGGGTCCGCTATGGGGCATAATATCGTGTGCAGGGGTCATCAAACTTACAATTATTGACCGGCACTCCGAGTACCTCAACTTTGATTTCTTTAATCGAAATCGGCACGCCGAACAAAAAAGGTTGCCTACCCCTGGGTTACATGAACAGACAATATTTGACATTACCATGTGACAAAGAATTAACATGTCAAACCATAGTGAGTGAGGGCCCTGCTCACAAGATCTTACAATCTACAGTATAAGGAAATAGGATAGACACAAGAGGTCAGAGGTCAGAGACACCGATCTAGTTAAAACGTATCCTGCAACTTCACAGTATTGTAAACCGCAAGCTACATGAGGCTTGCGGCTTACAAGACCCCGAGACCACAGGGACATGGAGGAAGAAGCGGCTCCGTTCATCAGCATCACAAGTAGGTGAGTATGACTTTTTTTTGTTGTTTTTTTAGCGAAGTTGTGGGTGTATTAATAGTATAAGGTTAGGAGGGGGAAATATAACTATAAAGGGAGGATTCATTAGGGGGCATTATGATGATGGGGGTCATTAATATAAGGGTTATTTTGGGGTATTATGAATACAAGGGGGAGGTTATTTATATAAGAGGCCATTAGGGGGCATCTTTTATATTAGGAGGCGTTATGAACATAAAGGGGTGGTCATTGATATAAGGGGTCATAAGAAGTGCAGTTTTTATGTCAGGGGGAATCAGAGGCATAATATGAGGGTCAATTACTTTAATTAAAGTGGCACTTGGGCTTTATTAAGACTAAGGCCCCACATAGCTGGCTGCAGCAAAAAAAGCGCTGCAGGAAAAACCGCGGCGGTAACATTGTGTTTTTTCCCACAGTGCTTTTCACAGAAGGTCCGCAGGGGTTTCCCTTGTGGACTTTCTGTTTTCAATACACCTATATGGAAACCGCCAGTGTTTCCATAGATATAATTGATATGCTGCAATTTCCAAAACCGCAACAGTTTTGGAAATCGCAGTGCGTCTGCTGCACGTATTTTTCCGCAATGTGTGGATGGGATTTGCTAGAATGCCGCATTTTTTTTTCTGTGGGTTTTCGCCACATGGGGCCCCCATACCATCCCCACTTTGCAGTAAGATACGCTGCAATTTCCAAAACAGTTGCAGTTTTGGAAATCGCAGAATGTCAATTATACCTACGGAAACGCCAGCGGTTTCCCTATAGATATAATTGAAGCAGAAAGTCTGCAGAGGAAACCTCTGCAAACATTCTGTGCAAAGTGCTGCATGAAGAACCGTGATGCATCACCGCCGCGGTTTTTCCCACAGCTCTTTTTTGCTGTGGTACGCCACATAAAGCCTTAGCCTTAAGGCGTTTTCCAGCTCATTTTTATTGATGGTCTATCCTCAGAATAAAACATCAATAAGAGATAAGTGATTCCCCACTGATCAGCTGTATGAAGGGGCTATGGCGCCTGTTTATATCACACGCTGTCTGTTTATAGTGACCCTGTGATGTAATTCCAGCCTTGTCACATAGACATGTATAGGACGAGGCTGTAGTTACATGACGTGGCCACTATGAGATGAATGACACTGTGTAAACAGAGAAGCGGTCACGCCGCTTACACAGGTACCACGGTTCATTCAAACAGTTGTTCCTGGGGGTCCTGGGTATTGGAACCCCAATAATTTTTTGTCCCTTTTTTTCCTTTTTAATTAGGAAACACCTGGGGCATTATTAATAAGGGGCACATTATTTAAAGGGCTGCACAGGGAAGTTATTAGTTTAAAGATGCACTTGGGAGTTTTATTGAGTATGGCAGCTGCAATCAGGACAGATTTTAGAGGGGAGAGTTTAGTAAGAGGAAGCCCAATTAGAAGAGAATTGGGCCTTGTACCTAAACCATACCCATTGTTGGCCCATAACAGTGGTGATGTCTGCAATTCACTTAACTAATTCTGTCAGGTTCAAAGGCATAAAACGGACCAGCAAGGAGAAGGGCACCTACATGACCATCACTCCATTCAAAGCCCTCCCCACTTCACAATATGCTTTAGATTCCTGTTTTAGTGACCAGTTGAGGTCCCAACAGTGGGACCCCTAGACACCAGACTTTTATTACTTATCTTTTGGATAAGTGATACATGGTCCTTGTGGAACAAATCCTCTCAGTGTAAAGAATGAACCTGCAGTTCGGGTTATTCTGCACTAACCTAATATAGGTCTCCTTGAACTGTTCTCTGTCTTGCTGTCGAGCTTCATCAAACATCCTCAATTCCTACTAGGTTTCTCTTCATGTTGTGTAGCGCTGTGATTCTGTTCAGAAAATTGTTGTTTGCAGGGCTGGCATTTGCACTTGGCAAAGCTAGGAAGATGCTGGACCTACTGTACATCCTGCCAGAAACGCCATTACACAGCATCTCCAAAAGTACCGACAACTGCATGTCCTGTGGGATCATTCCTCCTCACTGCTACAGCATCGACCAAGACCATCAAGGGACCAGGGTATCCCTAAAAAAGCTAACCCAATTTGCTCGCAATACAGTACCGCTGAGCCTTAATAGAGGAAATTCTGCCTGCAAAATGGAACTTTCCGTAGATTTGTCCAGCTGCTTTAGAATACAGTCAGTGGTCTGTCACATGCATGCTGCAGTATTGGAAGGACCCAAAGAGATCCTCTAAAACTCGCTCTCTCTATTTCTTTTTCCCTTTATCTCACAAAAGTCTAGTAAACACAAAGGGTAACACTTCATTCTTTTCATTTCGGCATGCAGTTGAGGTGAGTGGAGCTTCTGACTGTGGAAACTATCAGCGCTGATGTTACTATCCCAAAATCCCAGTACTAGCCATTTGTTAAAAGACCACTGTTTGTATCAACAGTATTTTGATGTACGGTACACCACCATTTATTGCAGTTTACTGATTCTGATGATGAGTTAGTAACCACATACTCGCTCTATGGGGGGTTCACTTCACACTTTGGAAGCTAATTAATAGTATCAGATTGTGAAATCTGTTTAAATACTTGAAAAAATATATTCAAATTAATCACAGAACGTTTAATAACAATAAAAATGGACCACTAACTCTCCTATACATATACAGTATTCTCTCAAAGAAAAAAACTGATATTTAAAATGACAGCGTTATATAAATGGTCCTAATACTGAATGGTCTTTCACTTCTGGATCTCCTAAATGATTATTTGGTAAAGTCAGGATAGAACTCAAAACCTACAGACTCTGAGACTTAACTTAAAAAAAAAATCATTCACATAATGGGTGTTAAAACTGGGCAAAAAATCCTAAACATAAGATAATAAAGGAACAAGGAATTGTGAAACAAGTGAAAAGAAAGAGAAAAAGAATAAATAAGATTTTTCCTTTGAGTATTCTACTTCTATCTTGGAGAACATCACATTTAAAGAAAGTCTGTCACCAGAACCCATATTATCAAGCAAGCCCGCCACATAGATAGGTTAGGGTAACCTGAATCAAACGGTATACCCCCTAGTGACTGTTGTTGTCAATATGGAAAACATCCCATTGGAAGAATTAGAGCGTTGCAAATCAACTCTTTGAAGCAATGGCGCCGCCCTACTTGCTCCAAGGAGCTCATTTGCGTATTAACACAAAATCTCATAACAAAGGAGCACGGTGTGAAGATCGAACTCACGAGTTTCAGATTACGACACTGGCGCACTACCTACTGATCTAGCGAAGTGAGTCTGTCAGCAGAACCCAGGGCATTGACTCGGCCCCGCTGAAAGATAGTTAGGGTCACCTGAATCAAACGGTACATCCCCCTTGTGACTGGGTGCCTCCCTTGCCGAGATATGGCTGTTTTTGTCAATATGGAAATGAGCTCTTTGGAGGAATGAGGGCGTTGCCGCTCAACTCTTTGGAGCAACGGCACCGCCCTGGTTGCTCCAGGGAGCTCATTTGCGTATCGACAAAAACAGCTATATCTCGGCAACGGAGGCACCCATTCATGAGGGGAAAACGCTGTTTGATTCAGGCAACCCTAACCTATCTGTCGGCGGGGGTGGGTTGATATGCCGGGTTCTGGTGACAGACTCCCTCTAAGCGTGACGTAAAAGTAGATTACTCAAAGCGAGGAAACTTTTGGCTTACTAGCTCAGCCGCCCTACGGTTCCCATATGGTCTAGCGGTTAGGATTCCTGGTTTTCACCCAGGCGGCCCGGGTTCGACTCCCGATATGGGAATGAACCTTTTTTAAACTTGCACCAATCCTGAAACCGCATTGCGGAGTTAATCTATTTGGGTCGGAGCTGCCTGCAATCGGCTGGCGGCCACAAACCCCCAAGATCGCTTTTAGCCCTTCCTTCCTTAATTCCTTTGGCACAAGACCCCGTTTTGGCTTGATAGCTCAAAATGATCACATCTCTCCCTTCTAACTCCAAGGCGTCCAGCGAAGGGACTCAAAGACCCTCCTTTATCCCGTCTGTCAGCTTTGCTCCCTTTTCTGTTTCATCGGTAACGTTTGGGTCTGGAGTGGCAAATAACTGTGGCTCTCCGGGCAAGAGGGAGAGAAAAATCTCATGACGAAAGTGTCCCGTGTGAGGATCGAACTCACGACCTTCAGATTATGAGACTGACGCGCTACCTACTACGCTAACGAGGAAACTGGAAGTAAGCCTGCCAGCAGAAGCCAGGGCATCGACTCGGCCCTGCTGAAAGATAGGTTAGGGTCACCTGAATCAAACGGTACATCCCCCTTGTGACTGGGTGCCTCCTTTGCCGAGATATGGCTGTTTTTGTCAATATAGAAATGAGCTCTTTGGAGGAATGAGGGCGTTGCCGCTCAACTCTTTGGAGCAACGGCACCGCCCTGGTTGCTCCAGGGAGCTCATTTGCGTATCAAAAAAAACAGCCATATCTCGGCAACGGAGGCACCCATTCACGAGGGGAAAACGCTGTTTGATTCAGGCGACCCTAAGCTATCTGTCGGCGGGGCTGGGTTGATATGCCGGGTTCTGGTGACAGACTCCCTCTAAGCGTGACGTAAAAGTAGATTACTCAAAGCGAGGAAACTTTTTGGCTTACTAGCTCAGCCGCCCTTCGTTTCCCATATGGTCTAGCAGTTAGGTTTCCTGGTTTTCACCCAGGTGGCCGGGGTTCGACTCCCGGAATGGGAATGAACCTTCTTTAAACTTGCACCAATCCTGAAACCGCATTGCGGCGTTAAACTATTTGGGTCGGAGCTGCCTGCAGTCGGCGGCCGGCCACTAACGCCCAAGATCGCTTTTAGCCCTTCCTTCCTTAATTCCTTTGGCACAAGACCCCGTTTTGGCTTGATAGCTCAAAACGTTCCCATCTCTCACTACTAACTCCAAGGCGTCCATGGAAGGGACTCAAAGACCCCCCTGTATCCCGTCTGTCAGCTTTGCTCCCTTTTCTGTTTCACGGTAACGCTTGGGTCTGGAGTGGCAAATAACTGTGGCTCTCCGGGCAAGAGGGAGAGAAAAAATCTCATGACGAAAGTGCCCCGTGTGAGGATCGAACTCACGACCTTCAGATTATGAGACTGACGCGCTACCTACTGCGCTAACGAGGCGACTGAAGGTGAGCCTGTCAGCAGAACCCAGGGCATCGACTCGGCCCCGCTGAAAGATAGGTTACGGTCACCTGAATCAAACGGTACATCCCCCTTGTGACTGGGTGCCTCCCTTGCCGAGATATGGCTGTTTTTGTCAATATGGAAATGAGCTCTTTGGAGGAATGAGGGCGTTGCCGCTCAACTCTATGGACCAACGGCACCGCCCTGATTGCTCCAGGGAGCTCATTTGCATATCGACAAAAACAGCCATATCTCGGCAAAGGAGGCACCCATTCTCGAGGGGAAAACGCTGTTTGATTCAGACAACCCTAACCTATCTGTTGGCGGGGCTGGGTTGATATGCCGGGTTCTGGTGACAGACTCCCTCTAAGCGTGACGTAAAAGAAGATTACTCAAAGCGAGGAAACTTTTTGGCTTACTAGCTCAGTCTCCCTACGGTTCCCATATGTTTGATTCAGGCGACCCTAACCTATCTGTCGGCGGGGCTGGGTTGATATGCCGGGTTCTGGTGACAGACTCCCTCAAAGCGTGAAGTAAAAGTAGATTACTCAAAGCAAGGAAAGAGTCCCGTGTGAGAATCAAACTCACGACCTTCAGATTATGAGACTGACGCACTACCTACTGCACTAAAGAGGCGACTGGAGGCGAGCCTGTCAGCAGAAGCCAGGGCATCGACTCGGCCCCGCTGAAAGATAGGTTAGGGTCACCTGAATCAAACGGTACATCTCCCTTGTGACTGGGTGCCTCCCTTGCCGAGATATGGCTGTTTTTGTCAATATGGAAATGAGCTCTTTGGAGGAATGAGGGCGTTGCCGCTCAAGTCTTTGGAGCAACGGCACCGCCATGGTTGCTCCAGGGAGCTCATTTGCGTATCGACAAAAACAGCCATATCTCGGCAACGGAGGCACCCATTCACGAGGGGAAAACGCTGTTTGATTCAGGCGACCCTAACCTATCTGTCGGCGGGGCTGGGTTGATATGCCGGGTTCTGGTGACAGACTCCCTCTAAGCGTGACGTAAAAGTAGATTACTCAAAGCGAGGAAACTTTTTGGCTTACTAGCTCATCATTCCTACGGATCCCATATGGTCTAGCGGTTCGGATTCCTGGTTTTCACCAAGGCGGCCCGGGGTCGACTTCCCGTATGGGAATGAACATTTTTTAAACTTGCACAAATCCTGAAACCGCATTGCGGAGTTAATCTATTTGGCTCGGAGCTGCCTGCAGTCGGCGGCCGGACACAAACTCCCAAGAACGCTTTTAGCCCTTCCTTCCTTAATTCTTTTGGCACAAGACCCCGTTTTGGCTTGATAACTCAAAACGTTCCCATCTCCCCCTTCTAACTCCAAGGCGTCCAGAGAAGGGACTCAAAGACCGCCCTCTATCCCCTCTGTCAGCATGGCTCCCTTTACTGTTTCATCGGTAACGTTTGGGTCTGGAGTGGCAAAGAATTGTGGCTCTCCGGGCAAGAGGGAGAGAAAAATCTCAAATCGAAAGTGCCCCGTGTGACGATCGAACTTACGACTTTCAAATTATGAGACTGACGCGCTACTTACTGCGCTAACGAGGAAACTGGAGGCGAGCCTGTCAGCAGCAGCCAGGGCAACGACTCGGCGCCACTGAAAGATAGGTTAGGGTCACCTGAATCAAACGGTACATCCCCCTTGTGACTGGGTGCCTCCCTTGCCGAGATATGGCTGTTTTTGTCAATATGGAAATGAGCTCTTTGGAGGAATGAGGGCGTTGCCGCTCAACTCTTTGGAGCAACGGCATCGCCCTGGTTGCTCCAGGGAGCTCATTTGCGTATCGACAAAAACAGCAATATCTCGGCAACGGAGGCACCCATTCACGAGGGGAAAACGCTGTTTGATTTAGGCGACCCTAACCTATCTGTCGGCGGGGCTGGGTTGATATGCCGGTTCTGGTGACAGACTCCCTCTAAGCGTGACGTAAAAGTAGATTACTCAAAGCGAGGAAACTTTTTGGCTTACTAGCTCAGTCTCTCTACGGTTCCCATATGGTCTAGCGGTTAGGATTCCTGGTTTTCACCCAGGCGGCCCGGGTTCGACTCCCGGTATGGGAATGAACTTTTTTTAAACTTGCACCAATCCTGAAACCGCATTGCGGAGTTAATCTATTTGGGTCGTAGCTGCCTGCAGTCGGCGACCAGTCACTAACGCCCAAGACCGCTTTTAACCCTTCCTTCCTTAATTCCTTTGGCACAAGAGCCCGTTTTGGCTTGATAGCTCAAAACGTTCCCATCTCTCACTTCTAACTCCAAGGCGTCCAGGGAATGGACTCAAAGACCCCCCTGTATCCCGTCTGTCAGCTTTGCTCCTCTTACCGTTTCATCGTTAAGGTTTGGGTCTGGAGTGGCAAATAACTGTGGCTCTCCGGGCAAGAGGGAGAGAAAAATCTCATGACGAAAGTGCCCTGTATGAGGATCGAACTCACGACCTTCAGATTATGAGACTGACGCGCTACCTACTGCGCTAACGAGGCGACTGAAGCTGAGCCTGTCAGCAGAACCCAGGGCATCGACTCGGTCCCGCTGAAAGATAGGTTAGGGTCACCTGAATCAAACGGTACATTCCCCTTGTGACTGGGTGCCTCCCTTGCCGAGATATGGCTGTTTTTGTCAATATGGAAATGAGCTCTTTGGAGGAATGAGGGCGTTGCCGCTCAACTCTTTGGAGCAACGGCACCGCCCTGGTTGCTCCAGGGAGCTCATTTGCATATCGACAAAAACAGCCATATCTCGGCAACGGAGGCACCCATTCACGAGGGGAAAACGCTGTTTGATTCAGGCGACCCTAACCTATCTGTCGGCGGGGCTGGGTTGATATGTCGGGTTCTGGTGACAGACTCCCTCTAAGCGTGACGTAAAAGTAGATTACTGAAAGCGAGGAAACTTTTTGGCTTACTAGCTCAGTCTCCCTACGGTTCACATATGTTCTAGCGGTTCGGATTCCTGGTTTTCACCTAGGCGGCCCGGGTTCGACTTCCCGTATGGGAATGAACCTTTTTTAAACTTGCACCAATCCTGAAACCGCATTGCGGAGTTAATCTATTTGGGTCGGAGCTGCCTGCAGTCGGCGGCCGGACACTAACGCCCAAGACCGCTTTTAGCCCTTCCTTCCTTAACTTCTTTGGCACAAGAGCCCATTTTGGCTTGATAGCTCAAAACGTTCCCATCTCTCCCTTCTAACTCCGCAGCATCCAGGAAGAGTCTCAAAGACCCCCCTGTATCCCCTCTGTCAGCTTGGCTCCCCTTACTGTTTCATTGGTATTGTTTGGGTCTGGAGTGGCAAAGAACTGTGGCTCTCCGGGCAAGAGGGAGAGAAAAATCTCGTGACAACAGTGCCCCGTGTGAGGATCGAACTCACGACCTTCAGATTATGAGACTGACGCGCTACCTACTGCGCTAACAAGGCGACTGGAAGGGAGCTTGTCAGCAGGAACCCAGGGCATCGACTCGGCCCTGCTGAAAGATAGGTTAGGGTCACCTGAATTAAACGGTACATCTCCCTTGTGACTGGGTGCCTCCCTTGCCGAGATATGGCTGTTTTTGTCAATATGGAAATGAGCTCTTTGGAGGAATGAGGGCGTTGCCGCTCAACTCTTTGGAGCAACGGCACCGCCCTGGTTGCTCCAGGGAGCTCATTTGCGTATCGACAAAAACAGCCATATCTCGGCAACGGAGGCACCCATTCACGAGGGGAAAACGCTGTTTGATTCAGGCGACCCTAACCTATCTGTCGGCGGGGCTGGGTTGATATGCCGGGTTCTGGTGACAGACTCCCTCTAAGCGTGACGTAAAAGTAGATTACTCAAAGCGAGGAAACTTTTTGGCTTACTAGTTCAGCCGCCCTACGGTTCCCATATGGTCTAGCGGTTAGGATTCCTGGTTTTCACCCAGGCGGCCCAGGTTCGACTCCTGGTATGGGAATGAACCTTTTTTAAACTTGCACCAATCCTGAAACCGCATTGCGGAGTTAATCTATTTGGGTCGGAGCTGCCTGCAATCGGCTGGCGACCACAAACCCCCAAGATCGCTTTTAGCCCTTCCTTCCTTAATTCCTTTGGCACAAGACCCCGTTTTGGCTTGATAGCTCAAAACGTTCCCATCTCTCCCTTCTAACTCCAAGGCGTCCAGCGAAGGGACTCAAAGACCCCCCTGTATCCCCTCTGTCAGCTTGGCTCCCCTTACTGTTTCATCGGTAACGTTTGGCTCTGGAGTGGCAAAGAACTGTGGCTCTCCGGGCAAGAGGGAGAGAAAAAATCTCCTGACGATAGTGCCCCGTGTGAGGATCGAACTCACGACCTTCAGATTATGAGACTGACGCGCTACCTACTGCGCTAACGAGGCGACTGGAAGAGAGCCTGTCAGCAGGAACCCAGGGCATCGACTCGGCCCCGCTGAAAGATAGGTTAGGGTCACCTGAATCAAACGGTACATCCCCCTTGTGACTGGGTGCCTCCCTTGCCGAGATATGGCTGTTTTTGTCAATATGGAAATGAGCTCTTTGGAGGAATGAGGGCGTTGCCGCTCAACTCTTTGGAGCAACGGCACCGCCCTGGTTGCTCAAGGGAGCTCATTTGCGTATCGACAAAAACAGCCATATCTCGGCAACGGAGGCACCCATTCACGAGGGGAAAACACTGTTTGATTTAGGCGACCCTAACCTATCTGTCGGCGGGGCTGGGTTGATATGCCGGGTTCTGGTGACAGACTCCCTCTAAGCGTGACGTAAAAGTAGATTACTCAAAGCGAGGAAACTTTTTGGCTTACTAGCTCAGTCTCCCTACGGTTCCCATATGTTCTAGCGGTTCGGATTCCTGGTTTTCACCTAGGCGGCCCGGGTTCGACTTCCCGTATGGGAATGAACCTTTTTTAAACTTGCACAAATCCTGAAACCGCATTGCGGAGTTAATCTATTTGGGTCGGAGCTGCCTGCAGTCGGCGGCCGGACACTAACGCCCAAGACCGCTTTTAGCCCTTCCTTCCTTAACTCCTTTGGCACAAGAGCCCGTTTTGGCTTGATAGCTCAAAACGTTCCCATCTCTCCCTTCTAACTCCACTGCATCCAGGAAGAGTCTCAAAGACCCCCCTGTATCCCCTCTGTCAGCTTGGCTCCCCTTACTGTTTCATCGGTAACGTTTGGGTCTGGAGTGGCAAAGAACTGTGACTCTCCGGGCAAGAGGGAGAGAAAAATCTCATGACAAAAGTGCCCCGTGTGAGGATCGAACTCACGACCTTCTGATTATGAGACTGACGCGCTACCTACTGCGATAACGAGGTGTCTGGAGGCGAACCTGTCAGCAGAACCCAGGGCATCGACTCGGCCCCGCTGAAAGATAGGTTAGGGTCACCTGAATCAAACGGTACATCCCCCCTTGTGACTGGGTGCCTCCCTTGCCGAGATATGGCTGTTTTTGTCAATATGGAAATGAGCTCTTTGGAGGAATGAGGGCGTTGCCGCTCAACTCTTTGGAGCAACGGCACCGCCCTGGTTGCTCCAGGGAGCTCATTTGCGTATCGACAAAAACAGCCATATCTCGGCAACGGAGGCACCCATTCATGAGGGGAAAACGCTGTTTGATTCAGGCGACCCTAACCTATCTGTCGGCGGGGCTGGGTTGATATGTCGGGTTCTGGTGACAGACTCCCTCTAAGCGTGACGTAAAAGTAGATTACTCAAAGCGAGGAAACTTTTTGGCTTACTAGCTCTGCTGCCCTACGTTTCCCATATGGTCTAGCGGTTAGGATTCCTGGTTTTCACCCAGGCGGCCCGGGTTCGACTCCCGGTATGGGAATGGACTTTTATTAAACTTGCACCAATCCTGAAACCGCATTGCGGAGTTAATCTATTTGGGTCGGAGCTGCATACAATCGGAGGATGACCACAAACTCCCAAGACCTCTTTTAGCCCTTCCTTCCTTAATTCCTTTGGCACAAGACCCCGTTTTTGCTTGATAGCTCAAAACGTTCCCATCTCTCACTTCTAACTCCAAGACGTCCAGGGAAGGGACTCAAAGACCCCCCTTTATCCCGTCTGTCAGCTTTGCTCCCTTTACTGTTCCATCGGTAACGTTTGGGTCTGGAGTGGCAAATAACTGTGGCTCTCCGGGCAAGAGGGAGAGAAAAATCTCATGACGAAAGTGCCCCGTGTGAGGATCGAACTCCCGACCTTCAGATTATGAGACTGACGCGCTACCTACTGCGCTAACGAGGCGACTGGAGGTAAGCCTGTCAGCAGAAGCCAGGGCATCGACTCGGCCCTGCTGAAAGATAGGTTAGGGTCACCTGAATCAAACGGTACATCTCCCTTGTGACTGGGTGCCTCCCTTGCCGAGATATGGCTGTTTTTGTCAATATAGAAATGAGCTCTTTGGAGGAATGAGGGCGTTGCCGCTCAACTCTTTGGAGCAACGGCACCGCCCTGGTTGCTCCAGGGAGCTCATTTGCGTATCAAAAAAAACAGCCATATCTCGGCAACGGAGGCACCCATTCACGAGGGGAAAACGCTGTTTGATTCAGGCGACCCTAACCTATCTGTCGGCGGGGCTGGGTTGATATGCCGGGTTCTGGTGACAGACTCCCTCTAAGCGTGACGTAAAAGTAGATTACTCAAAGCGAGGAAACTTTTTGGCTTACTAGCTCAGTCTCCCTACGGTTCCCATATGGTCTAGCGGTTAGGATTCCTGGTTTTCACCCAGGCGGCCCGGGTTCGACTTCCCGTATGGGAATGAACCTTTTTTAAACTTGCACCAATCCTGAAACCGCATTGCGGAGTTAATCTATTTGGGTCGGAGCTGCCTGCAGTCGGCGGCCGGACACTAACGCCCAAGACCGCTTTTAGCCCTTCCTTCCTTAATTCCTTTGGCACAAGACCCCGTTTTGGCTTGATAGCTCAAAACGTTCCCATCTCTCCCTTCTAACTCCAAGGCGTCCAGGAAGGGACTCAAAGACCCCCCTGTATCCCCTCTGTCAGCTTGGCTCCCCTTACTGTTTCATCGGTAACGTTTGGGTCTGGAGTGGCAAAGAACTGTGGCTCTCCGGGCAAGAGGGAGAGAAAAATCTCATGACAAAAGTGCCCCGTGTGAGGATCGAACCCACGACCTTCTGATTATGAGACTGACGCGCTACCTACTGCGATAACGAGGTGTCTGGAGGCGAACCTGTCAGCAGAACCCAGGGCATCGACTCGGCCCCGCTGAAAGATAGGTTAGGGTCACCTGAATCAAACGGTACATCCCCCTTGTGACTGGGTGCCTCCCTTGCCGAGATATGGCTGTTTTTGTCAATATGGAAATGAGCTCTTTGGAGGAATGAGGGCGTTGCCGCTCAACTCTTTGGAGCAACGGCACCGCCCTGGTTGCTCCAGGGAGCTCATTTGCGTATCGACAAAAACAGCCATATCTCGGCAACGGAGGCACCCATTCACGAGGGGAAAACGCTGTTTGATTCAGGCGACCCTAACCTATCTGTCGGCGGGGCTGGGTTGATATGCCGGGTTCTGGTGACAGACTCCCTCTAAGCGTGACGTAAAAGTAGATTACTCAAAGCGAGGAAACTTTTTGGCTTACTAGCTCAGCCTGCCCTACGGTTCCCATATGGTCTAGCGGTTAGGATTCCTGGTTTTCACCCAGGCGGCCCGGGTTCGACTCCCGGTATGGGAATGAACCTTTTTTAAACTTGCACCAATCCTGAAACCGCATTGCGGAGTTAATCTATTTGGGTCGGAGCTGCCTGCAATCGGCGGGCGACCACAAACCCCCAAGACCGCTTTTAGCCCTTCCTTCCTTAATTCCTTTGGCACAAGACCCCGTTTTGGCTTGATAGCTCAAAACGTTCCCATCTCTCCCTTCTAACTCCAAGGCGTCCAGCGAAGGGACTCAAAGACCCCCCTGTATCCCCTCTGTCAGCTTGGCTCCCCTTACTGTTTCATCGGTAACGTTTGGGTCTGGAGTGGCAAAGAACTGTGGCTCTCCGGGCAAGAGGGAGAGAAAAATCTCGTGACGAAAGTGCCCCGTGTGAGGATCGAACTCACGACCTTCAGATTATGAGACTGACGCGCTACCTACTGCGCTAACGAGGCGACTGGAAGTGAGCCTGTCAGCAGGAACCCAGGGCATCGACTCGGCCCCGCTGAAAGATAGGTTAGGGTCACCTGAATCAAACGGTACATCCCCCTTGTGACTGGGTGCCTCCCTTGCCGAGATATGGCTGTTTTTGTCAATATGGAAATGAGCTCTTTGGAGGAATGAGGGCGTTGCCGCTCAACTCTTTGGAGCAACGGCACCGCCCTGGTTGCTCCAGGGAGCTCATTTGCGTATCGACAAAAACAGCCATATCTCGGCAACGGAGGCACCCATTCACGAGGGGAAAACGCTGTTTGATTCAGGCGACCCTAACCTATCTGTCGGCGGGGCTGGGTTGATATGCCGGTTCTGGTGACAGACTCCCTCTAAGCGTGACGTAAAAGTAGATTACTCAAAGCGAGGAAACTTTTTGGCTTACTAGCTCAGTCTCCCTACGGTTCCCATATGTTCTAGCGGTTCGGATTCCTGGTTTTCACCTAGGCGGCCCGGGTTCGACTTCCCGTATGGGAATGAACCTTTTTTAAACTTGCACAAATCCTGAAACCGCATTGCGGAGTTAATCTATTTGGGTCGGAGCTGCCTGCAGTCGGCGGACGGACACTAACGCCCAAGACCGCTTTTAGCCCTTCCTTCCTTAACTCCTTTGGCACAAGAGCCCGTTTTGGCTTGATAGCTCAAAACGTTCCCATCTCTCCCTTCTAACTCCACAGCATCCAGGAAGAGTCTCAAAGACCCCCCTGTATCCCCTCTGTCAGCTTGGCTCCCCTTACTGTTTCATCGGTAACGTTTGGGTCTGGAGTGGCAAAGAACTGTGGCTCTCCGGGCAAGAGGGAGAGAAAAATCTCATGACAAAAGTGCACCGTGTGAGGATCGAACTCACGACCTTCTGATTATGAGACTGACGCGCTACCTACTGAGCTAACGAGGTGTCTGGAGGCAAGCCTGTCAGCAGAACCCAGGGCATCGACTCGGCCCCGCTGAAAGATAGGTTAGGGTCACCTGAATCAAACGGTACATCCCCCTTGTGACTGGGTGCCTCCCTTGCCGAGATATGGCTGTTTTTGTCAATATGGAAATGAGCTCTTTGGAGGAATGAGGGCGTTGCCGCTCAACTCTTTGGAGCAACGGCACCGCCCTGGTTGCTCCAGGGAGCTCATTTGCGTATCGACAAAAACAGCCATATCTCGGCAACGGAGGCACCCATTCACGAGGGGAAAACGCTGTTTGATTCAGGCGACCCTAACCTATCTGTCGGCGGGGCTGGGTTGATATGCCGGGTTCTGGTGACAGACTCCCTCTAAGCGTGACGTAAAAGTAGATTACTCAAAGCGAGGAAACTTTTTGGCTTACTAGCTCAGCCGCCCTACGGTTCCCATATGGTCTAGCGGTTAGGATTCCTGGTTTTCACCCAGGTGGCCCGGGTTCGACTCCCGGTATGGGAATGAACCTTTTTTAAACTTGCACCAATCCTGAAACCGCATTGCGGAGTTAATCTATTTGGGTCGGAGCTGCCTGCAATCGGCTGGCGGCCACAAACCCCCAAGATCGCTTTTAGCCCTTCCTTCCTTAATTCCTTTGGCACAAGACCCCGTTTTGGCTTGATAGCTCAAAACGATCCCATCTCTCCCTTCTAACTCCAAAGCGTCCAGCGAAAGGACTCAAAGACCCCCCTGTATCCCCTCTGTCAGCTTGGCTCCCCTTACTGTTTCATCGGTAACGTTTGGGTCTGGAGTGGCAAAGAACTGTGGCTCTCCGGGCAAGAGGGAGAGAAAAATCTCATGACGATAGTGCCCCGTGTGAGGATCGAACTCACGACCTTCAGATTATGAGACTGACGCGCTACCTACTGCGCTAACGAGGCGTCTGGAGGCGAACCTGTCAGCAGGAACCCAGGGCATCGACTCGGCCCCGCTGAAAGATAGGTTAGGGTCACCTGAATCAAACGGTACATCCCCCTTGTGACTGGGTGCCTCCCTTGCCGAGATATGGCTGTTTTTGTCAATATGGAAATGAGCTCTTTGGAGGAATGAGGGCGTTGCCGCTCAACTCTTTGGAGCAACGGCACCGCCCTGGTTGCTCCAGGGAGCTCATTTGCGTATCGACAAAAACAGCCATATCTCGGCAACGGAGGCACCCATTCACGAGGGGAAAACGCTGTTTGATTCAGGCGACCCTAACCTATCTGTCGGCGGGGCTGGGTTGATATGCTGGGTTCTGGTGACAGACTCCCTCTAAGCGTGACGTAAAAGTAGATTACTCAAAGCGAGGAAACTTTTTGGCTTACTAGCTCAGATGCCCTACGGTTCCCATATGGTCTAGCGGTTAGGATTCCTGGTTTTCACCCAGGCGGCCCGGGTTCGACTCCCGGTATGGGAATGGACCTTTTTTAAACTTGCACCAATCCTGAAACCGCATTGCGGAGTTAATCTATTTGGGTCGGAGCTGCCTGCAATCGGCGGATGGCCACAAACTCCCAAGACCGCTTTTAGCCCTTCCTTCCTTCCTTAATTCCTTTGGCACAAGACCCCGTTTTGGCTTGATAGCCCTCAAAACGTTCCCATCTCTCCCTTCTAACTCCAAGGCGTCCAGGGAATGGACTCAAAGACCCCCCCTGTATCCCCTCTGTCAGCTTGGCTCCCCTTACTGTTTCATCGGTAACGTTTGGGTCTGGAGTGGCAAATAACTGTGGCTCTCCGGGCAAGAGGGAGAGAAAAATCTCATGACGAAAGTGCCCCGTGTGAGGATCGAACTCACGACCTTCAGATTATGAGACTGACGCGCTACCTACTGCGCTAACGAGGCGACTGGAGGTAAGCCTGTCAGCAGAAGCCAGGGCATCGACTCGGCCCTGCTGAAAGATAGGTTAGGGTCACCTGAATCAAACGGTACATCCCCCTTGTGACTGGGTGCCTCCCTTGCCGAGATATGGCTGTTTTTGTCAATATAGAAATGAGCTCTTTGGAGGAATGAGGGCGTTGCCGCTCAACTCTTTGGAGCAATGGCACCTCCCTGGTTGCTCCAGGGAGCTCATTTGCGTATCGACAAAAACAGCAATATCTCGGCAACGGAGGCACCCATTCACGAGGGGAAAACGCTGTTTGATTTAGGCGACCCTAACCTATCTGTCGGCGGGGCTGGGTTGATATGCCGGGTTCTGGTGACAGACTCCCTCTAAGCGTGACGTAAAAGTAGATTACTCAAAGCGAGGAAACTTTTTGGCTTACTAGCTCAGTCTCCCTACGGTTCCCATATGGTCTAGCGGTTTGGATTCCTGGTTTTCACCCAGGCGGCCCGGGTTCGATTCCCGGTATGGGAATGAACCTTTTTTAAACTTGCACCAATCCTGAAACCGCATTGCGGAGTTAATCTATTTGGGTCGGAGCTGCCTGCAATCGGCTGGCGACCGCAAACCCCCAAGATTGCTTTTAACCCTTCCTTCCTTAATTCCTTTGGCACAAGACCCCGTTTTGGCTTGATAGCTCAAAACGTTCCCATCTCTCACTTCTAACTCCAAGGCGTCCAGGGAAGGGACTCAAAGACCCCCCTGTATCCCGTCTGTCAGCTTTGCTCCCCTTACTGTTTCATTGGTAACGTTTGGGTCTGGAGTGGCAAATAACTGTGGCTCTCCGGGCAAGAGGGAGAGAAAAAAGCTAATGACGAACGTGCCCCGTGTGAGGATCGAACTCACGACCTTCAGATTATGAGACTGACGCGCGACCTACTGCGCTAACGAGGCGACTGAAGGTGAGCCTGTCAGCAGAACCCAGGGCATCGACTCGGCCCTGCTGAAAGATATGTTAGGGTCACCTGAATCAAACGGTACATCCCCCTTGTGACTGGGTGCCTCCCTTGCCGAGATATGGCTGTTTTTGTCAATATGGAAATGAGCTCTTTGGAGGAATGAGGGCGTTGCCGCTCAACTCTTTGGAGCAACGGCACCGCCCTGGTTGCTCCAGGGAGCTCATTTGCATATCGACTAAAACAGCCATATCTCGGCAACGGAGGCACCCATTCATGAGGGGAAAACGCTGTTTGATTCAGGCAACCCTAACCTATCTGTCGGCGGGGCTGGGTTGATATGCCGGGTTCTGGAGACAGACTCCCTCTAAGCATGACGTAAAAGTAGATTACTCAAAGCGAGGAAACTTTTTGGCTTACTAGCTCAGGTGCCCTACGGTTCCCATATGGTCTAGCGGTTAGGATTCCTGGTTTTCACCCAGGCGGCCCGGGTTCGACTCCCGGTATGGGAATGAACCTTTTTTAAACTTGCACCAATCCTGAAACCGCATTGCGGAGTTAATCTATTTGGGTCGGAGCTGCCTGAAGTCGGCTGACGACCACAAACCCCCAAGATCGCTTTTAGCCCTTTCTTCCTTAATTCCTTTGGCACAAGACCCCGTTTTTGCTTGATAGCTCAAAACGTTCCCATCTCTCACTTCTAACTCCAAGACGTCCAGGGAAGGGACTCAAAGACCCCCCTTTATCCCGTCTGTCAGCTTTGCTCCCTTTACTGTTCCATCGGTAACGTTTGGGGCTGGAGTGGCAAATAACTGTGGCTCTCCGGGCAAGAGGGAGAGAAAAACCTCATGACGAAAGTGCCCCGTGTGAGGATCGAACTCACGACCTTCAGATTATGAGACTGATGCGCTACCTACTGCGCTAACGAGGCGACTGGAGGTAAGTCTGTCAGCAGAAGCCAGGGCATCGACTCGGCCCCGCTGAAAGATAGGTTAGGGTCACCTGAATCAAACGGTACATCTCCCTTGTGACTGGGTGCCTCCCTTGCCGAGATATGGCTGTTTTTGTCAATACGGAAATGAGCTCTTTGGAGGAATGAGGGCGTTGCCGCTCAACTCTTTGGAGCAACGGCACCGCCCTGGTTGCTCCAGGGAGCTCATTTGCGTATCAAAAAAAACAGCCATATCTCGGCAACGGAGGCACCCATTCACGAGGGGAAAACGCTGTTTGATTCAGGCGACCCTAACCTATCTGTCGGCGGGGCTGGGTTGATATGCCGGGTTCTCGTGACAGACTCCCTCTAAGCGTGACGTAAAAGTAGATTACTCAAAGCGAGGAAACTTTTTGGCTTACTAGCTCAGTCTCCCTACGGTTCCCATATAATCTAGCGGTTAGGATTCCTGGTTTTCACCCAGGCGGCCCGGGTTCGACTCCCGGTATGGGAATGCACCTTTTTTAAACTTGCACCAATCCTGAAACCGCATTGCGGAGTTAATCTATTTGGGTCGGAGCTGCCTGCAGTCGGCTGGCGGCCACAAACCCCCAAGATCGCTTTTAGCCCTTCCTTCCTTAATTCCTTTGGCACAAGACCCCGTTTTGGCTTGATATCTCAAAACGTTCCCATCTCTCCCTTCTAACTCCAAGGCGTCCAGGAAAGGGACTCAAAGACCCCCCTGTATCCCCTCTGTCAGCTTGGCTCCCCTTACTGTTTCATTGGTAACGTTTGGCTCTGGAGTGGCAAAGAACTGTGGCTCTACGGGCAAGAGGGAGAGAAAAATCTCGTGACGATAAGTGCCCCGTGTGAGGATCGAACTCACGACCTTCAGATTATGAGACTGACGCGCTACCTACTGCGCTAACGAGGCGACTGGAAGTGAATCTGTCAGCAGGAACCCAGGGCATCGACTCGGCCCCGCTGAAAGATAGGTTAGGGTCACCTGAATCAAACGGTACATCCCCCCTTGTGACTGGGTGCCTCCCTTGCCGAGATATGGCTGTTTTTGTCAATATGGAAATGAGCTCTTTGGAGGAATGAGGGCGTTGCCGCTCAACTCTTTGGAGCAACGGCACCGCCCTGGTTGCTCCAGGGAGCTCATTTGCGTATCGACAAAAACAGCCATATCTCGGCAACGGAGGCACCCATTCACGAGGGGAAAACGCTGTTTGATTCAGGCGACCCTAACCTATCTGTCGGCGGGGCTGGGTTGATATGCCGGTTCTGGTGACAGACTCCCTCTAAGCGTGACGTAAAAGTAGATTACTCAAAGCGAGGAAACTTTTTGGCTTACTAGCTCAGTCTCCCTACGGTTCCCATATGTTCTAGCGGTTCGGATTCCTGGTTTTCACCTAGGCGGCCCGGGTTCGACTTCCCGTATGGGAATGAACCTTTTTTAAACTTGCACAAATCCTGAAACCGCATTGCGGAGTTAATCTATTTGGGTCGGAGCTGCCTGCAGTCGGCGGCCGGACACTAACGCCCAAGACCGCTTTTAGCCCTTCCTTCCTTAACTCCTTTGGCACAAGAGCCCGTTTTGGCTTGATAGCTCAAAACGTTCCCATCTCTCCCTTCTAACTCCACAGCATCCAGGAAGAGTCTCAAAGACCCCCCTGTATCCCCTCTGTCAGCTTGGCTCCCCTTACTGTTTCATCGGTAACGTTTGGGTCTGGAGTGGCAAAGAACTGTGGCTCTCCGGGCAAGAGGGAGAGAAAAATCTCATGACGAAAGTGCCCCGTGTGAGGATCGAACTCACGACCTTCTGATTATGAGACTGACGCGCTACCTACTGCGATAACGAGGTGTCTGGAGGCAAGCCTGTCAGCAGAACCCAGGGCATCGACTCGGCCCCGCTGAAAGATAGGTTAGGGTCACCTGAATCAAACGGTACATCCCCCTTGTGACTGGGTGCCTCCCTTGCCGAGATATGGCTGTTTTTGTCAATATGGAAATGAGCTCTTTGGAGGAATGAGGGCGTTGCCGCTCAACTCTTTGGAGCAACGGCACCGCCCTGGTTGCTCCAAGGAGCTCATTTGCGTATCGACAAAAACAGCCATATCTCGGCAACGGAGGCACCCATTCACGAGGGGAAAACGCTGTTTGATTCAGGCGACCCTAACCTATCTGTCGGCGGGGCTGGGTTGATATGCCGGGTTCTGGTGACAGACTCCCTCTAAGCGTGACGTAAAAGTAGATTACGCAAAGCGAGGAAACTTTTTGGCTTACTAGCTCAGCCGCCCTACGGTTCCCATATGGTCTAGCGGTTAGGATTCCTGGTTTTCACCCAGGCGGCCCGGGTTCGACTCCCGGTATGGGAATGAACCTTTTTTAAACTTGCACCAATCCTGAAACCGCATTGCGGAGTTAATCTATTTGGGTCGGAGCTGCCTGCAATCGCCTGGCGGCCACAAACCCCCAAGATCGCTTTTAGCCCTTCCTTCCTTAATTCCTTTGGCACAAGACCCCGTTTTGGCTTGATAGCTCAAAACGATCCCATCTCTCCCTTCTAACTCCAATGCGTCCAGGGAAGGGACTCAAAGACCCCCCTGTATCCCCTCTGTCAGCTTGGCTCCCCTTACTGTTTCATCGGTAACGTTTGGCTCTGGAGTGGCAAAGAACTGTGTCTCTACGGGCAAGAGGGAGAGAAAAATCTCGTGACGATAGTGCCCCGTGTGAGGAACGAACTCACGACCTTCAGATTATGAGACTGACGCGCTACCTACTGCGCTAACGAGGCGACTGGAAGTGAATCTGTCAGCAGGAACCCAGGGCATCGACTCGGCCCCGCTGAAAGATAGGTTAGGGTCACCTGAATCAAACGGTACATCCCCCTTGTGACTGGGTGCCTCCCTTGCCGAGATATGGCTGTTTTTGTCAATATGGAAATGAGCTCTTTGGAGGAATGAGGGCGTTGCCGCTCAACTCTTTGGAGCAACGGCACCGCCCTGGTTGCTCCAGGGAGCTCATTTGCGTATCGACAAAAACAGCCATATCTCGGCAACGGAGGCACCCATTCACGAGGGGAAAATGCTGTTTGATTCAGGCGACCCTAACCTATCTGTCGGCGGGGCTGGGTTGATATGCCGGTTCTGGTGACAGACTCCCTCTAAGCGTGACGTAAAAGTAGATTACTCAAAGCGAGGAAACTTTTTGGCTTACTAGCTCAGTCTCCCTACGGTTCCCATATGTTCTAGCGGTTCGGATTCCTGGTTTTCACCTAGGCGGCCCGGGTTCGACTTCCCGTATGGGAATGAACCTTTTTTAAACTTGCACAAATCCTGAAACCGCATTGCGGAGTTAATCTATTTGGGTCGGAGCTGCCTGCAGTCGGCGGCCGGACACTAACGCCCAAGACCGCTTTTAGCCCTTCCTTCCTTAACTCCTTTGGCACAAGAGCCCGTTTTGGCTTGATAGCTCAAAACGTTCCCATCTCTCCCTTCTAACTCCACAGCATCCAGGAAGAGTCTCAAAGACCCCCCTGTATCCCCTCTGTCAGCTTGGCTCCCCTTACTGTTTCATCGGTAATGTTTGGGTCTGGAGTGGCAAAGAACTGTGGCTCTCCGGGCAAGAGGGAGAGAAAAATCTCATGACAAAAGTGCCCCGTGTGAGGATCGAACTCACGACCTTCTGATTATGAGACTGACGCGCTACCTACTGAGATAACGAGGTGTCTGGAGGCAAGCCTGTCAGCAGAACCCAGGGCATCGACTCGGCCCCGCTGAAAGATAGGTTAGGGTCACCTGAATCAAATGGTACATCCCGCTTGTGACTGGGTGCCTCCCTTGCCGAGATATGGCTGTTTTTGTCAATATGGAAATGAGCTCTTTGGAGGAATGAGGGCGTTGCCGCTCAAGTCTTTGGAGCAACGGCACCGCCCTGGTTGCTCCAGGGAGCTCATTTGCGTATCGACAAAAACAGCTATATCTCGGCAACGGAGGCACCCATTCACGACGGGAAAACGCTGTTTGATTCAGGCGACCCTAACCTATCTGTCGGCGGGGCTGGGTTGATATGCCGGGTTCTGGTGACAGACTCCCTCTAAGCGTGACGTAAAAATAGATTATTCAAAGCGAGGAAACTTTTTGGCTTACTAGCTCAGCCGCCCTACGGTTCCCATATGGTCTAGCGGTTAGGATTCCTGGTTTTCACCCAGGTGGCCCGGGTTCGACTCCCGGTATGGGAATGAACATTTTTTAAACTTGCACCAATCCTGAAACCGCATTGCGGAGTTAATCTATTTGGGTCGGAGCTGCCTGCAATCGGCTGGCGGCCACAAACCCCCAAGATCGCTTTTAGCCCTTCCTTCCTTAATTCCTTTGGCACAAGACCCCGTTTTGGCTTGATAGCTCAAAACGATCCCATCTCTCCCTTCTAACTCCAAAGCGTCCAGCGAAGGGACTCAAAGACCCCCCTGTATCCCCTCTGTCAGCTTGGCTCCCCTTACTGTTTCATCGGTAACGTTTGGGTCTGGAGTGGCAAAGAACTGTGGCTCTCCGGGCAAGAGGGAGAGAAAAATCTCATGACGAAAGTGCCCCGTGTGAGGATCGAACTCACGACCTTCAGATTATGAGACTGACGCGCTACCTACTGCGCTAACGAGGCGACTGGAAGGTGAGCCTGTCAGCAGGAACCCAGGGCATCGACTCGGCCCCGCTGAAAGATAGGTTAGGGTCACCTGAATCAAACGGTACATCCCCCTTGTGACTGGGTGCCTCCCTTGCCGAGATATGGCTGTTTTTGTCAATATGGAAATGAGCTCTTTGGAGGAATGAGGGCGTTGCCGCTCAACTCTTTGGAGCAACGGCACCGCCCTGGTTGCTCCAGGGAGCTCATTTGCGTATCGACAAAAACAGCCATATCTCGGCAACGGAGGCACCCATTCACGAGGGGAAAACGCTGTTTGATTTAGGCGACCCTAACCTATCTGTCGGCGGGGCTGGGTTGATATGCCGGGTTCTGGTGACAGACTCCCTCTAAGCGTGACGTAAAAGTAGATTACTCAAAGCGAGGAAACTTTTTGGCTTACTAGCTCAGTCTCCCTACGGTTCCCATATGGTCTAGCGGTTAGGATTCCTGGTTTTCACCCAGGCGGCCCGGGTTCGACTTCCCGGTATGGGAATGAACCTTTTTTAAACTTGCACCAATCCTGAAACCGCATTGCGGAGTTAATCTATTTGGGTCGGAGCTGCCTGCAGTCGGCGGGCGGCCACAAACCCCCAAGATCGCTTTTAACCCTTCCTTCCTTAATTCCTTTGGCACAAGACCCCGTTTTGGCTTGATAGCTCAAAACGTTCCCATCTCTCACTTCTAACTCCAAGGCGTCCAGGGAAGGGACTCAAAGACCCCCCTGTATCCCGTCTGTCAGCTTTGCTCCCCTTACTGTTTCATCGGTAACGTTTGGGTCTGGAGTGGCAAATAACTGTGGCTCTCCGGGCAAGAGGGAGAGAAAAATCTCATGACGAAAGTGCCCCGTGTGAGGATCGAACTCACGACCTTCAGATTATGAGACTGACGCGCTACCTACTGCGCTAACGAGGCGACTGAAGGTGAGCCTGTCAGCAGAACCCAGGGCATCGACTCGGCCCTGCTGAAAGATAGGTTAGGGTCACCTGAATCAAACGGTACATCCCCCTTGTGACTGGGTGCCTCCCTTGCCGAGATATGGCTGTTTTTGTCAATATGGAAATGAGCTCTTTGGAGGAATGAGGGCGTTGCCGCTCAACTCTTTGGAGCAACGGCACCGCCCTGGTTGCTCCAGGGAGCTCATTTGCGTATCGACAAAAACAGCCATATCTCGGCAACGGAGGCACCCATTCATGAGGGGAAAACGCTGTTTGATTCAGGCGACCCTAACCTATCTGTCGGCGGGGCTGGGTTGATATGCCGGGTTCTGGAGAAAGACTCCCTCTAAGCGTGACGTAAAAGTAGATTACTCAAAGCGAGGAAACTTTTTGGCTTACTAGCTCAGTCTCCCTACGGTTCCCATATGGTCTAGCGGTTAGGATTCCTGGTTTTCACCCAGGCGGCCCGGGTTCGACTCCCGGTATGGGAATGAACTTTTTTAAACTTGCACCAATCCTGAAACCGCATTGCGGAGTTAATCTATTTGGGTCGGAGCTGCCTGCAGTCGGCTGACGGCCACAAACCCCCAAGATCGCTTTTAGCCCTTCCTTCCTTAATTCCTTTGGCACAAGACCCCGTTTTTGCTTGATAGCTCAAAACGTTCCCATCTCTCACTTCTAACTCCAAGACGTCCAGGGAAGGGACTCAAAGACCCCCCTTTATCCCGTCTGTCAGCTTTGCTCCCTTTACTGTTCCATCGGTAACGTTTGGGGCTGGAGTGGCAAATAACTGTGGCTCTCCGGGCAAGAGGGAGAGAAAAATCTCATGACGAAAGTGCCCCGTGTGAGGATCGAACTCACGACCTTCAGATTATGAGACTGACGCGCTACCTACTGCGCTAACGAGGCGACTGGAGGTAAGTCTGTCAGCAGAAGCCAGGGCATCGACTCGGCCCTGCTGAAAGATAGGTTAGGGTCACCTGAATCAAACGGTACATCTCCCTTGTGACTGGGTGCCTCCCTTGCCGAGATATGGCTGTTTTTGTCAATATGGAAATGAGCTCTTTGGAGGAATGAGGGCGTTGCCGCTCAACTCTTTGGAGCAACGGCACCGCCCTGGTTGCTCCAGGGAGCTCATTTGCGTATCAAAAAAAACAGCCATATCTCGGCAACGGAGGCACCCATTCACGAGGGGAAAACGCTGTTTGATTCAGGCGACCCTAACCTATCTGTCGGCGGGGCTGGGTTGATATGCCGGGTTCTCGTGACAGACTCCCTCTAAGCGTGACGTAAAAGTAGATTACTCAAAGCGAGGAAACTTTTTGGCTTACTAGCTCAGCCTCCCTACGGTTCCCATATAATCTAGCGGTTAGGATTCCTGGTTTTCACCCAGGCGGCCCGGGTTCGACTCCCGGTATGGGAATGCACCTTTTTTAAACTTGCACCAATCCTGAAACCGCATTGCGGAGTTAATCTATTTGGGTCGGAGCTGCCTGCAGTCGGCTGGCGGCCACAAACCCCCAAGATCGCTTTTAGCCCTTCCTTCCTTAATTCCTTTGGCACAAGACCCCGTTTTGGCTTGATATCTCAAAACGTTCCCATCTCTCCCTTCTAACTCCAAGGCGTCCAGGAAAGGGACTCAAAGACCCCCCTGTATCCCCTCTGTCAGCTTGGCTCCCCTTACTGTTTCATCGGTAACGTTTGGGTCTGGAGTGGCAAAGAACTGTGGCTCTCCGGGCAAGAGGGAGAGAAAAATCTCGTGACGATAGTGCCCCGTGTGAGGATCGAACTCACGACCTTCAGATTATGAGACTGACGCGCTACCTACTGCGCTAACGAGGCGACTGGAAGTGAATCTGTCAGCAGGAACCCAGGGCATCGACTCGGCCCCGCTGAAAGATAGGTTAGGGTCACCTGAATCAAACGGTACATCCCCCTTGTGACTGGGTGCCTCCCTTGCCGAGATATGGCTGTTTTTGTCAATATGGAAATGAGCTCTTTGGAGGAATGAGGGCGTTGCCGCTCAACTCTTTGGAGCAACGGCACCGCCCTGGTTGCTCCAGGGAGCTCATTTGCGTATCGACAAAAACAGCCATATCTCGGCAACGGAGGCACCCATTCACGAGGGGAAAATGCTGTTTGATTCAGGCGACCCTAACCTATCTGTCGGCGGGGCTGGGTTGATATGCCGGTTCTGGTGACAGACTCCCTCTAAGCGTGACGTAAAAGTAGATTACTCAAAGCGAGGAAACTTTTTGGCTTACTAGCTCAGTCTCCCTACGGTTCCCATATGTTCTAGCGGTTCGGATTCCTGGTTTTCACCTAGGCGGCCCGGGTTCGACTTCCCGTATGGGAATGAACCTTTTTTAAACTTGCACAAATCCTGAAACCGCATTGCGGAGTTAATCTATTTGGGTCGGAGCTGCCTGCAGTCGGCGGCCGGACACTAACGCCCAAGACCGCTTTTAGCCCTTCCTTCCTTAACTCCTTTGGCACAAGAGCCCGTTTTGGCTTGATAGCTCAAAACGTTCCCATCTCTCCCTTCTAACTCCACAGCATCCAGGAAGAGTCTCAAAGACCCCCCTGTATCCCCTCTGTCAGCTTGGCTCCCCTTACTGTTTCATCGGTAACGTTTGGGTCTGGAGTGGCAAAGAACTGTGGCTCTCCGGGCAAGAGGGAGAGAAAAATCTCATGACGAAAGTGCCCCGTGTGAGGATCGAACTCACGACCTTCAGATTATGAGACTGACGCGCTACCTACTGCGCTAACGAGGCGACTGGAGGCAAGCCTGTCAGCAGAACCCAGGGCATCGACTCGGCCCCGCTGAAAGATAGGTTAGGGTCACCTGAATCAAACGGTACATCCCCCTTGTGACTGGGTGCCTCCCTTGCCGAGATATGGCTGTTTTTGTCAATATGGAAATGAGCTCTTTGGAGGAATGAGGGCGTTGCCGCTCAACTCTTTGGAGCAACGGCACCGCCCTGGTTGCTCCAGGGAGCTCATTTGCGTATCGACAAAAACAGCCATATCTCGGCAACGGAGGCACCCATTCACGAGGGGAAAACGCTGTTTGATTCAGGCGACCCTAACCTATCTGTCGGCGGGGCTGGGTTGATATGCCGGGTTCTGGTGACAGACTCCCTCTAAGCGTGACGTAAAAGTAGATTACTCAAAGCGAGGAAACTTTTTGGCTTACTAGCTCAGGTTCCCTACGGTTCCCATATGGTCTAGCGGTTAGGATTCCTGGTTTTCACCCAGGCGGCCCGGGTTCGACTCCCGGTATGGGAATGAACCTTTTTTAAACTTGCACCAATCCTGAAACCGCATTGCGGAGTTAATCTATTTGGGTCGTAGCTGCCTGCAATCGGCTGGCGGCCACAAACCCCCAAGATCGCTTTTAGCCCTTCCTTCCTTAATTCCTTTGGCACAAGACCCCGTTTTGGCTTGATAGCTCAAAACGTTCCCATCTCTCCCTTCTAACTCCAAGGCGTCCAGGGAAAGGGACTCAAAGACCCCCCTGTATCCCCTCTGTCAGCTTGGCTCCCCTTACTGTTTCATCGGTAACGTTTGGGTCTGGAGTGGCAAAGAACTGTGGCTCTCCGGGCAAGAGGGAGAGAAAAATCTCGTGACAAAAGTGCCCCGTGTGAGGATCGAACTCACGACCTTCAGATTATGAGACTGACGCGCTACCTACTGCGCTAACAAGGCGACTGGAAGCAAGCCTGTCAGCAGGAACCCAGGGCATCGACTCGGCCCCGCTGAAAGATAGGTTAGGGTCACCTGAATCAAACGGTACATCCCCCTTGTGACTGGGTGCCTCCCTTGCCGAGATATGGCTGTTTTTGTCAATACGGAAATGAGCTCTTTGGAGGAATGAGGGCGTTGCCGCTCAACTCTTTGGAGCAATGGCACCGCCCTGGTTGCTCCAGGGAGCTCATTTGCGTATCGACAAAAACAGCAATATCTCGGCAACGGAGGCACCCATTCACGAGGGGAAAACGCTGTTTGATTTAGGCGACCCTAACCTATCTGTCGGCGGGGCTGGGTTGATATGCCGGTTCTGGTGACAGACTCCCTCTAAGCGTGACGTAAAAGTAGATTACTCAAAGCGAGGAAACTTTTTGGCTTACTAGCTCAGTCTCCCTACGGTTCCCATATGGTCTAGCGGTTTGGATTCCTGGTTTTCACCCAGGCGGCCCGGGTTCGATTCCCGGTATGGGAATGAACCTTTTTTAAACTTGCACCAATCCTGAAACCGCATTGCGGAGTTAATCTATTTGGGTCGGAGCTGCCTGCAATCGCCTGGCGGCCACAAACCCCCAAGATCGCTTTTAACCCTTCCTTCCTTAATTCCTTTGGCACAAGACCCCGTTTTGGCTTGATAGCTCAAAACGTTCCCATCTCTCACTTCTAACTCCAAGGCGTCCAGGGAAGGGACTCAAAGACCCCCCTGTATCCCGTCTGTCAGCTTTGCTCCCCTTACTGTTTCATTGGTAACGTTTGGGTCTGGAGTGGCAAATAACTGTGGCTCTCCGGGCAAGAGGGAGAGAAAAAGCTCATGACGAACGTGCCCCGTGTGAGGATCGAACTCACGACCTTCAGATTATGAGACTGACGCGCTACCTACTGCGCTAACGAGGCGACTGAAGGTGAGCCTGTCAGCAGAACCCAGGGCATCGACTCGGCCCTGCTGAAAGATAGGTTAGGGTCACCTGAATCAAACGGTACATCCCCCTTGTGACTGGGTGCCTCCCTTGCCGAGATATGGCTGTTTTTGTCAATATGGAAATGAGCTCTTTGGAGGAATGAGGGCGTTGCCGCTCAACTCTTTGGAGCAACGGCACCGCCCTGGTTGCTCCAGGGAGCTCATTTGCATATCGACAAAAACAGCCATATCTCGGCAACGGAGGCACCCATTCATGAGGGGAAAACGCTGTTTGATTCAGGCAACCCTAACCTATCTGTCGGCGGGGCTGGGTTGATATGCCGGGTTCTGGAGACAGACTCCCTCTAAGCATGACGTAAAAGTAGATTACTCAAAGCGAGGAAACTTTTTGGCTTACTAGCTCAGGTGCCCTACGGTTCCCATATGGTCTAGCGGTTAGGATTCCTGGTTTTCACCCAGGCGGCCCGGGTTCGACTCCCGGTATGGGAATGAATCTTTTTTTAAACTTGCACCAATCCTGAAACCGCATTGCGGAGTTAATCTATTTGGGTCGGAGCTGCCTGAAGTCGGCTGACGACCACAAACCCCCAAGATCGCTTTTAGCCCTTCCTTCCTTAATTCCTTTGGCACAAGACCCCGTTTTGGCTTGATAGCTCAAAACGTTCCCATCTCTCACTTCTAACTCCAAGACGTCCAGGGAAGGGACTCAAAGACCCCCCTTTATCCCGTCTGTCAGCTTTGCTCCCTTTACTGTTCCATCGGTAACGTTTGGGGCTGGAGTGGCAAATAACTGTGGCTCTCCGGGCAAGAGGGAGAGAAAAACCTCATGACGAAAGTGCCCCGTGTGAGGATCGAACTCACGACCTTCAGATTATGAGACTGATGCGCTACCTACTGCGCTAACGAGGCGACTGGAGGTAAGTCTGTCAGCAGGAAGCCAGGGCATCGACTCGGCCCTGCTGAAAGATAGGTTAGGGTCACCTGAATCAAACGGTACATCTCCCTTGTGACTGGGTGCCTCCCTTGCCGAGATATGGCTGTTTTTGTCAATATAGAAATGAGCTCTTTGGAGGAATGAGGGCGTTGCCGCTCAACTCTTTGGAGCAACGGCACCGCCCTGGTTGCTCCAGGGAGCTCATTTGCGTATCAACAAAAACAGCCATATCTCGGCAACGGAGGCACCCATTCACGAGGGGAAAACGCTGTTTGATTCAGGCGACCCTAACCTATCTGTCGGCGGGGCTGGGTTGATATGCCGGGTTCTCGTGACAGACTCCCTCTAAGCGTGACGTAAAAGTAGATTACTCAAAGCGAGGAAACTTTTTGGCTTACTAGCTCAGCCTCCCTACGGTTCCCATATAATCTAGCGGTTAGGATTCCTGGTTTTCACCCAGGCGGCCCGGGTTCGACTCCCGGTATGGGAATGCACCTTTTTTAAACTTGCACCAATCCTGAAACCGCATTGCGGAGTTAATCTATTTGGGTCGGAGCTGCCTGCAATCGGCTGGCGGCCACAAACCCCCAAGATTGCTTTTAGCCCTTCCTTCCTTAATTCCTTTGGCACAAGACCCCGTTTTGGCTTGATAGCTCAAAACGATCCCATCTCTCCCTTCTAACTCCAAGGCGTCCAGCGAAGGGACTCAAAGACCCCCCTGTATCCCCTCTGTCAGCTTGGCTCCCCTTACTGTTTCATCGGTAACGTTTGGCTCTGGAGTGGCAAAGAACTGTGTCTCTCCGGGCAAGAGGGAGAGAAAAATCTCGTGACGATAGTGCCCCGTGTGAGGATCGAACTCACGACCTTCAGATTATGAGACTGACGCGCTACCTACTGCGCTAACGAGGCGACTGGAAGTGAATCTGTCAGCAGGAACCCAGGGCATCGACTCGGCCCCGCTGAAAGATAGGTTAGGGTCACCTGAATCAAACGGTACATCCCCCTTGTGACTGGGTGCCTCCCTTGCCGAGATATGGCTGTTTTTGTCAATATGGAAATGAGCTCTTTGGAGGAATGAGGGCGTTGCCGCTCAACTCTTTGGAGCAACGGCACCGCCCTGGTTGCTCCAGGGAGCTCATTTGCGTATCGACAAAAACAGCCATATCTCGGCAACGGAGGCACCCATTCACGAGGGGAAAATGCTGTTTGATTCAGGCGACCCTAACCTATCTGTCGGCGGGGCTGGGTTGATATGCCGGTTCTGGTGACAGACTCCCTCTAAGCGTGACGTAAAAGTAGATTACTCAAAGCGAGGAAACTTTTTGGCTTACTAGCTCAGTCTCCCTACGGTTCCCATATGTTCTAGCGGTTCGGATTCCTGGTTTTCACCTAGGCGGCCCGGGTTCGACTTCCCGTATGGGAATGAACCTTTTTTAAACTTGCACAAATCCTGAAACCGCATTGCGGAGTTAATCTATTTGGGTCGGAGCTGCCTGCAGTCGGCGGCCGGACACTAACGCCCAAGACCGCTTTTAGCCCTTCCTTCCTTAACTCCTTTGGCACAAGAGCCCGTTTTGGCTTGATAGCTCAAAACGTTCCCATCTCTCCCTTCTAACTCCACAGCATCCAGGAAGAGTCTCAAAGACCCCCCTGTATCCCCTCTGTCAGCTTGGCTCCCCTTACTGTTTCATCGGTAACGTTTGGGTCTGGAGTGGCAAAGAACTGTGGCTCTCCGGGCAAGAGGGAGAGAAAAATCTCATGACAAAAGTGCACCGTGTGAGGATCGAACTAACGACCTTCTGATTATGAGACTGACGCGCTACCTACTGCGCTAACGAGGTGTCTGGAGGCAAGCCTGTCAGCAGGAACCCAGGGCATCGACTCGGCCCCGCTGAAAGATAGGTTAGGGTCACCTGAATCAAATGGTACATCCCGCTTGTGACTGGGTGCCTCCCTTGCCGAGATATGGCTGTTTTTGTCAATATGGAAATGAGCTCTTTGGAGGAATGAGGGCGTTGCCGCTCAACTCTTTGGAGCAACGGCACCGCCCTGGTTGCTCCAGGGAGCTCATTTGCGTATCGACAAAAACAGCTATATCTCGGCAACGGAGGCACCCATTCACGAGGGGAAAACGCTGTTTGATTCAGGCGACCCTAACCTATCTGTCGGCGGGGCTGGGTTGATATGCCGGGTTCTGGTGACAGACTCCCTCTAAGCGTGACGTAAAAGTAGATTACTCAAAGCGAGGAAACTTTTTGGCTTACTAGCTCAGCCGCCCTACGGTTCCCATATGGTCTAGCGGTTAGGATTCCTGGTTTTCACCCAGGTGGCCCGGGTTCGACTCCCGGTATGGGAATGAACCTTTTTTAAACTTGCACCAATCCTGAAACCGCATTGCGGAGTTAATCTATTTGGGTCGTAGCTGCCTGCAATCGGCGGACGGCCACTAACGCCCAAGACCGCTTTTAACCCTTCCTTCCTTAATTCCTTTGGCACAAGACCCCGTTTTGGCTTGATATCTCAAAATGTTCCCATCTCTCCCTTCTAACTCCAAGGCGTCCAGGGAAGGGACTCAAAGACCCCCCTGTATCCCCTCTGTCAGCTTGGCTCCCCTTACTGTTTCATTGGTAACGTTTGGCTCTGGAGTGGCAAAGAACTGTGTCTCTACGGGCAAGAGGGAGAGAAAAATCTCGTGACGATAGTGCCCCGTGTGAGGATCGAACTCACGACCTTCAGATTATGAGACTGACGCGCTACCTACTGCGCTAACGAGGCGACTGGAAGTGAATCTGTCAGCAGGAACCCAGGGCATCGACTCGGCCCCGCTGAAAGATAGGTTAGGGTCACCTGAATCAAACACTACATCCCCCTTGTGACTGGGTGCCTCCCTTGCCGAGATATGGCTGTTTTTGTCAATATGGAAATGAGCTCTTTGGAGGAATGAGGGCGTTGCCGCTCAACTCTTTGGAGCAACGGCACCGCCCTGGTTGCTCCAGGGAGCTCATTTGCGTATCGACAAAAACAGCCATATCTCGGCAACGGAGGCACCCATTCACGAGGGGAAAATGCTGTTTGATTCAGGCGACCCTAACCTATCTGTCGGCGGGGCTGGGTTGATATGCCGGTTCTGGTGACAGACTCCCTCTAAGCGTGACGTAAAAGTAGATTACTCAAAGCGAGGAAACTTTTTGGCTTACTAGCTCAGTCTCCCTACGGTTCCCATATGTTCTAGCGGTTCGGATTCCTGGTTTTCACCTAGGCGGCCCGGGTTCGACTTCCCGTATGGGAATGAACCTTTTTTAAACTTGCACAAATCCTGAAACCACATTGCGGAGTTAATCTATTTGGGTCGGAGCTGCCTGCAGTCGGAGGCCGGACACTAACGCCCAAGACCGCTTTTAGCCCTTCCTTCCTTAACTCCTTTGGCACAAGAGCCCGTTTTAGCTTGATAGCTCAAAACGTTCCCATCTCTCCCTTCTAACTCCACTGCATCCAGGAAGAGTCTCAAAGACCCCCCTGTATCCCCTCTGTCAGCTTGGCTCCCCTTACTGTTTCATCGGTAACGTTTGGGTCTGGAGTGGCAAAGAACTGTGACTCTCCGGGCAAGAGGGAGAGAAAAATCTCATGACAAAAGTGCCCCATGTGAGGATCGAACTCACGACCTTCAGATTATGAGACTGACGCGCTACCTACTGCGCTAACGAGGCGACTGGAGGTAAGTCTGTAAGCAGAAGCCAGGGCATCGACTCGGCCCTGCTGAAAGATAGGTTAGGGTCACCTGAATCAAACGGTACATCTCCCTTGTGACTGGGTGCCTCCCTTGCCGAGATATGGCTGTTTTTGTCAATATAGAAATGAGCTCTTTGGAGGAATGAGGGCGTTGCCGCTCAACTCTTTGGAGCAACGGCACCGCCCTGGTTGCTCCAGGGAGCTCATTTGCGTATAAAAAAAAAAACAGCCATATCTCGGCAACGGAGGCACCCATTCAAGAGGGGGAAATGCTGTTTGATTCAGGCGACCCTAACCTATCTGTCGGCGGGGCTGGGTTGATATGCCGGTTCTGGTGACAGACTCCCTCTAAGCGTGACGTAAAAGTAGATTACTCAAACAGAGGAAACTTTTTGGCTTACTAGCTCAGTCTCCCTACGGTTCCCATATGTTCTAGCGGTTCGGATTCCTGGTTTTCACCTAGGCGGCCCGGGTTCGACTTCCCGTATGGGAATGAACCTTTTTTAAACTTGCACCAATCCTGAAACCGCATTGCGGAGTTAATCTATTTGGGTCGGAGCTGCCTGCAGTCGGCGGCCGGACACTAACGCCCAAGACCGCTTTTAGCCCTTCCTTCCTTAACTCCTTTGGCACAAGAGCCCGTTTTGGCTTGATAGCTCAAAACGTTCCAATCTCTCCCTTCTAACTCCACAGCATCCAGGAAGAGTCTCAAAGACCCCCCTGTATCCCTTCTGTCAGCTTGGCTCCCCTTACTGTTTCATCGGTAACGTTTGGGTCTGGAGTGGCAAAGAACTGTGACTCTCCGGGCAAGAAGGAGAGAAAAATCTCATGAAGAAAGTGCACCGTGTGAGGATCAAACTAACGACCTTCTGATTATGAGACTGACGCGCTACCTACTGACATAACGAGGTGTCTGGAGGCAAACCTGTCAGCAGAACCCAGGGCATCGACTCGGCCCCGCTGAAAGATAGGTTAGGGTCACCTGAATCAAATGGTACATCCCGCTTGTGACTGGGTGCCTCCCTTGCTGAGATATGGCTGTTTTTGTCAATATGGAAATGAGCTCTTTGGAGGAATGAGGGCGTTGCCGCTCAAGTCTTTGGAGCAACGGCACCGCCCTGGTTGCTCCAGGGAGCTCATTTGCGTATCAAAAAAAACAGCTATATCTCGGCAACGGAGGCACCCATTCACGACGGGAAAACGCTGTTTGATTCAGGCGACCCTAACCTATCTGTCGGCGGGGCTGTGTTGATATGCCGGGTTCTGGTGACAGACTCCCTCTAAGCGTGACGTAAAAATAGATTATTCAAAGCGAGGAAACTTTTTGGCTTACTAGCTCAGCCGCCCTACGGTTCCCATATGGTCTAGCGGTTAGGATTCCTGGTTTTCACCCAGGTGGCCCGGGTTCGACTCCCGGTATGGGAATGAACATTTTTTAAACTTGCACCAATCCTGAAACCGCATTGCGGAGTTAATCTATTTGGGTCGTAGCTGCCTGCAATCGGCGGACGGCCACTAACGCCCAAGACCGCTTTTAACCCTTCCTTCCTTAATTCCTTTGGCACAAGACCCCGTTTTGGCTTGATATCTCAAAATGTTCCCATCTCTCCCTTCTAACTCCAAGGCGTCCAGGGAAGGGACTCAAAGACCCCCCTGTATCCCCTCTGTCAGCTTGGCTCCCCTTACTGTTTCATTGGTAACGTTTGGCTCTGGAGTGGCAAAGAACTGTGTCTCTACGGGCAAGAGGGAGAGAAAAATCTCGTGACGATAGTGCCCCGTGTGAGGATCGAACTCACGACCTTCAGATTATGAGACTGACGCGCTACCTACTGCGCTAACGAGGCAACTGGAAGTGAATCTGTCAGCAGGAACCCAGGGCATCGACTCGGCCCCGCTGAAAGATAGGTTAGGGTCACCTGAATCAAACAGTACATCCCCCTTGTGACTGGGTGCCTCCCTTGCCGAGATATGGCTGTTTTTGTCAATATGGAAATGAGCTCTTTGGAGGAATGAGGGCGTTGCCGCTCAACTCTTTGGAGCAACGGCACCGCCCTGGTTGCTCCAGGGAGCTCATTTGCGTATCGACAAAAACAGCCATATCTCGGCAACGGAGGCACCCATTCACGAGGGGAAAACGCTGTTTGATTCAGGCGACCCTAACCTATCTGTCGGCGGGGCTGGGTTGATATGCCGGTTCTGGTGACAGACTCCCTCTAAGCGTGACGTAAAAGTAGATTACTCAAAGCGAGGAAACTTTTTGGCTTACTAGCTCAGTCTCCCTACGGTTCCCATATGTTCTAGCGGTTCGGATTCCTGGTTTTCACCTAGGCGGCCCGGGTTCGACTTCCCGTATGGGAATGAACCTTTTTTAAACTTGCACAAATCCTGAAACCACATTGCGGAGTTAATCTATTTGGGTCGGAGCTGCCTGCAGTCGGAGGCCGGACACTAACGCCCAAGACCGCTTTTAGCCCTTCCTTCCTTAACTCCTTTGGCACAAGAGCCCGTTTTAGCTTGATAGCTCAAAACGTTCCCATCTCTCCCTTCTAACTCCACTGCATCCAGGAAGAGTCTCAAAGACCCCCCTGTATCCCCTCTGTCAGCTTGGCTCCCCTTACTGTTTCATCGGTAACGTTTGGGTCTGGAGTGGCAAAGAACTGTGACTCTCCGGGCAAGAGGGAGAGAAAAATCTCATGACAAAAGTGCCCCATGTGAGGATCGAACTCACGACCTTCAGATTATGAGACTGACGCGCTACCTACTGCGCTAACGAGGCGACTGGAGGTAAGTCTGTAAGCAGAAGCCAGGGCATCGACTCGGCCCTGCTGAAAGATAGGTTAGGGTCACCTGAATCAAACGGTACATCTCCCTTGTGACTGGGTGCCTCCCTTGCCGAGATATGGCTGTTTTTGTCAATATAGAAATGAGCTCTTTGGAGGAATGAGGGCGTTGCCGCTCAACTCTTTGGAGCAACGGCACCGCCCTGGTTGCTCCAGGGAGCTCATTTGCGTATAAAAAAAAAAACAGCCATATCTCGGCAACGGAGGCACTCATTCACGAGGGGAAAACGCTGTTTGATTCAGGCGACCCTAACCTATCTGTCGGCGGGGCTGGGTTGATATGCCGGGTTCTGGTGACAGACTCCCTCTAAGCGTGACGTAAAAGTAGATTACTCAAAGCGAGAAAACTTTTTGGCTTACTAGCTCAGGTTCCCTAAGGTTCCCATATGGTCTAGCGGTTAGGATTCTTCGTTTTCACCCAGGCGGCCCGGGTTCGACTTCCGGTATGGGAATGAACCTTTTTTAAACTTTCACCAATCCTGAAACCGCATTGCGGAGTTAATCTATTTGGGTCGTAGCTCCCTGCAATCGGCGGCCGGCCACTAACGCCCAAGACCGCTTTTAGCCCTTCCTTCCTTAATTCCTTTGGCACAAGACCCCGTTTTGGCTTGATATCTCAAAACGTTCCCATCTCTCCCTTCTAACTCCAAGGCGTCCAGGAAAGGGACTCAAAGACCCCCCTGTATCCCCTCTGTCAGCTTGGCTCCCCTTACTGTTTCATTGGTAACGTTTGGCTCTGGAGTGGCAAAGAACTGTGTCTCTACGGGCAAGAGGGAGAGAAAAATCTCGTGACGATAGTGCCCCGTGTGAGGATCGAACTCACGACCTTCAGATTATGAGACTGACGCGCTACCTACTGCGCTAACAAGGCGACTGGAAGTGAATCTGTCAGCAGGAACCCAGGGCATCGACTCGGCCCCGCTGAAAGATAGGTTAGGGTCACCTGAATCAAACGGTACATCCCCCTTGTGACTGGGTGCCTCCCTTGCCGAGATATGGCTGTTTTTGTCAATATGGAAATGAGCTCTTTGGAGGAATGAGGGCGTTGCCGCTCAACTCTTTGGAGCAACGGCACCGCCCTGGTTGCTCCAGGGAGCTCATTTGCGTATCGACAAAAACAGCCATATCTCGGCAACGGAGGCACCCATTCACGAGGGGAAAATGCTGTTTGATTCAGGCGACCCTAACCTATCTGTCGGCGGGGCTGGGTTGATATGCCGGTTCTGGTGACAGACTCCCTCTAAGCGTGACGTAAAAGTAGATTACTCAAAGCGAGGAAACTTTTTGGCTTACTAGCTCAGTCTCCCTATGGTTCCCATATGTTCTAGCGGTTCGGATTCCTGGTTTTCACCTAGGCGGCCCGGGTTCGACTTCCCGTATGGGAATGAACCTTTTTTAAACTTGCACAAATCCTGAAATCGCATTGCGGAGTTAATCTATTTGGGTCGGAGCTGCCTGCAGTCGGCGGCCGGACACTAACGCCCAAGACCGCTTTTAGCCCTTCCTTCCTTAACTCCTTTGGCACAAGAGCCCGTTTTGGCTTGATAGCTCAAAACGTTCCAATCTCTCCCTTCTAACTCCACAGCATCCAGGAAGAGTCTCAAAGACCCCCCTGTATCCCTTCTGTCAGCTTGGCTCCCCTTACTGTTTCATCGGTAACGTTTGGGTCTGGAGTGGCAAAGAACTGTGGCTCTCCGGGCAAGAGGGAGAGAAAAATCTCATGACGAAAGTGCACCGTGTGACGATCGAACTAACGACCTTCTGATTATGAGACTGACGCGCTACCTACTGAGATAACGAGGTGTCTGGAGGCAAGCCTGTCAGCAGAACCCAGGGCATCGACTCGGCCCCGCTGAAAGATAGGTTAGGGTCACCTGAATCAAACGGTACATCCCGCTTGTGACTGGGTGCCTCCCTTGCTGAGATATGGCTGTTTTTGTCAATATGGAAATGAGCTCTTTGGAGGAATGAGGGCGTTGCCGCTCAAGTCTTTGGAGCAACGGCACCGCCCTGGTTGCTCCAGGGAGCTCATTTGCGTATCGACAAAAACAGCTATATCTCGGCAACGGAGGCACCCATTCACGAGGGGAAAACGCTGTTTGATTCAGGCAACCCTAACCTCTCTGTCGGCGGGGCTGGGTTGATATGCCGGGTTCTGGAGACAGACTCCCTCTAAGCATGACGTAAAAGTAGATTACTCAAAGCGAGGAAACTTTTTGGCTTACTAGCTCAGGTGCTCTACGGTTCCCATATGGTCTAGCGGTTAGGATTCCTGGTTTTCACCCAGGCGGCCCGGGTTCGACTCCCAGTATGGGAATGAATCTTTTTTTAAACTTTCACCAATCCTGAAACCGCATTGCGGAGTTAATCTATTTGGGTCGTAGCTGCCTGCAATCGGCAGCCGGCCACTAACGCCCAAGACCGCTTTTAACCCTTCCTTCCTTAATTCCTTTGGCACAAGACCCCGTTTTGGCTTGATATCTCAAAACGTTCCCATCTCTCCCTTCTAACTCCAAGGCGTCCAGGGAAGGGACTCAAAGACCCCCCTGTATCCCGTCTGTCAGCTTGGCTCCTTTTACTGTTTCATCGGTAACGTTTGGGTCTGGAGTGGCAAAGAACTATGGCTCTCCGGGCAAGAGGGAGAGAAAAATCTCGTGACAAAAGTGCCCCGTGTAAGAATCGAATTCACGACCTTCAGATTATGAGACTGACGCGCTACCTACTGCGCTAACGAGGCGACTGGAAGCGAGCCTGTCAGCAGGAACCCAGGGCATCGACTCGGCCCCGCTGAAAGATAGGTTAGGGTCACCTGAATGAAACCGTACATCCCCCTTGTGACTGGGTGCCTCCCTTGCCGAGATATGACTGTTTTTGTCAATATGGAAATGAGCTCTTTGGAGGAATGAGGGCGTTGCCGCTCAACTCTTTGGAGCAACGGCACCGCCCTGGTTGCTCCAGGGAGCTCATTTGCGTATCGACAAAAACAGCCATATCTCGGCAACAGAGGCAACCATTCACGAGGGGAAAACGCTGTTTGATTCAGGCGACCCTAACCTATCTGTCGGCGGGGCTGGGTTGATATGTCGGGTTCTGGTGACAGACTCCCTCTAAGCGTGACGTAAAAGTAGATTACTCAAAGCGAGGAAACTTTTTGGCTTACTAGCTCAGCCTCCCTACGGTTCCCATACAATCTAGCGGTTAGGATTCCTGGTTTTCACCCAGGCGGCCTGGGTTCGACTCCCGGTATGGGAATGAACCTTTTTTAAACTTGCACCAATCCTGAAACCGCATTGCGGAGTTAATCTATTTGGATCGGAGCTGCCTGCAATCGGCTGGCGGCCACAAACCCCCAATATCGCTTTTAGCCCTTCCTTCCTTAATTCCTTTGGCACAAGACCCCGTTTTGCCTTGATAGCTCAAAACGATCCCATCTCTCCCTTCTAACTCCAAGGCGTCCAGCGAAGGGACTCAAAGACCCCCCTGTATCCCCTCTGTCAGCTTGGCTCCACTTACTGTTTCATCGGTAACGTTTGGCTCTGGAGTGGCAAAGAACTGTGTCTCTCCGGGCAAGAGGGAGAGAAAAATCTCATGACGATAGTGCCCCGTGTGAGGATCGAACTCACGACCTTCAGACTATGAGACTGACGCGCTACCTACTGCGCTAACAAGGCGACTGGAAGTGAACCTGTCAGCAGGAACCCAGGGCATCGACTCGGCCCCGCTGAAAGATAGGTTAGGGTCACCTGAATCAAACGGTACATCCCCCCTTGTGACTGGGTGCCTCCCTTGCCGAGATATGGCTGTTTTTGTCAATATGGAAATGAGCTCTTTGGAGGAATGAGGGCGTTGCCGCTCAACTCTTTGGAGCAACGGCACCGCCCTGGTTGCTCCAGGGAGCTCATTTGCGTATCGACAAAAACAGCCATATCTCGGCAACGGAGGCACCCATTCACGAGGGGAAAAAGCTGTTTGATTTAGGCGACCCTAACCTATCTGTCGGCGGGGATGGGTTGATATGCCGGTTCTGGTGACAGACTCCCTCTAAGCGTGACGTAAAAGTAGATTACTCAAAGCGAGGAAACTTTTTGGCTTACTAGCTCAGTCTCTCTACGGTTCCCATAGGGTCTAGCGGTTAGGATTCCTGGTTTTCACCCAGGCGTCCCGGGTTCGACTCCTGGTATGGGAATGAACCTTTTTTAAACTTGCACCAATCCTGACACCGCATTGCGGAGTTAATCTATTTGGGTCGTAGCTGCCTGCAATCGGCGGACGGCCAGTAACGCCCAAGACCGCATTTAACCCTTCCTTCCTTAATTCCTTTGGCACAAGACCCCGTTTTGGCTTGATATCTCAAAATGTTCCCATCTCTCCCTTCTAACTCCAAGGCGTTCAGGGAAGGGACTCAAAGACCCCCCTGTATCCCCTCTGTCAGCTTGGCTCCTTTTACTGTTTCATCGGTAACGTTTGGGTCTGGAGTGGCAAAGAACTGTGGCTCTCCGGGCAAGAGGGAGAGAAAAATCTCGTGACAAAAGTGCCCCGTGTGAGGATCGAACTCACGACCTTCAGATTATGAAACTGACGCGCTACCTACTGCGCTAACGAGGCGACTGGAAGTGAGCCTCTCAGCAGGAACCCAGGGCATCGACTCGGCCCCGCTGAAAGATAGGTTAGGGTCACCTGAATCAAACGGTACATCCCGCTTGTGACTGGGTGCCTCCCTTGCCGAGATATGGCTGTTTTTGTCAATATGGAAATGAGCTCTTTGGAGGAATGAGGGCGTTGCCGCTCAACTCTTTGGAGCAACGGCACCGCCCTGGTTGCTCCAGGGAGCTCATTTGCGTATCGACAAAAACAGCTATATCTCGGCAACGGAGGCACCCATTCACGAGGGGAAAACGCTGTTTGATTCAGGCGACCCTAACCTATCTGTCGGCGGGGCTGGGTTGATATGCCGGGTTCTGGTGTCAGACTCCCTCTAAGCGTGATGTAAAAGTAGATTACTCAAAGCGAGGAAACTTTTTGGCTTACTAGCTCAGTCTCCCTACGGTTCCCATATAATCTAGCGGTTAGGATTCCTGGTTTTCACCCAGGCGGCCTGGTTTCGACTCCCGGTATGGGAATGAACCTTTTTTAAACTTGCACCAATCCTGAAACCGCATTGCGGAGTTAATCTATTTGGGTCGTAGCTGCCTGCAATCGGCGGACGGCCACTAACGCCCAAGACCGCTTTTAACCCTTCCTTCCTTAATTCCTTTGGCACAAGACCCCGTTTTGGCTTGATAGCTCAAAACGTTCCCATCTCTCCCTTCTAACTCCAAGGCGTCCAGGGAAGGGACTCAAAGACCCCCCTGTATCCCCTCTGTCAGCTTGGCTCCCCTTACTGTTTCATCGGTAACGTTTGGCTCTGGAGTGGCAAAGAACTGTGTCTCTCCGGGCAAGAGGGAGAGAAAAATCTCGTGACGATAGTGCCCCGTGTGAGGATCGAACTCACGACCTTCAGATTATGAGACTGACGCGCTACCTACTGCGCTAACGAGGCGACTGGAAGTGAGCCTGTCAGCAGGAACCCAGGGCATCGACTCGGCCCCGCTGAAAGATAGGTTAGGGTCACCTGAATCAAACGGTACATCCCCCTTGTGACTGGGTGCCTCCCTTGCCGAGATATGGCTGTTTTTGTCAATATGGAAATGAGCTCTTTGGAGGAATGAGGGCGTTGCCGCTCAACTCTTTGGAGCAACGGCACCGCCCTGGTTGCTCCAGGGAGCTCATTTGCGTATCGACAAAAACAGCCATATCTCGGCAACGGAGGCACCCATTCACGAGGGGAAAACGCTGTTTGATTCAGGCGACCCTAACCTATCTGTCGGCGGGGCTGGGTTGATATGCCGGGTTCTGGTGACAGACTCCCTCTAAGCGTGACGTAAAAGTAGATTACTCAAAGCGAGGAAACTTTTTGGCTTACTAGCTCAGTCTCCCTACGGTTCCCATATGTTCTAGCGGTTCGGATTCCTGGTTTTCACCTAGGCGGCCCGGGTTCGACTTCCCGTATGGGAATGAACCTTTTTTAAACTTGCACCAATCCTGAAACCACATTGCGGAGTTAATCTATTTGGGTCGGAGCTGCCTGCAGTCGGAGGCCGGACACTAACGCCCAAGACCGCTTTTAGCCCTTCCTTCCTTAACTCCTTTGGCACAAGACCCCGTTTTGGCTTGATAGCTCAAAACGTTCCCATCTCTCCCTTCTAACTCCAATGCATCCAGGGAAGGGTCTCAAAGACCCCCCTGTATCCCCTCTGTCAGCTTGGCTCCCCTTACTGTTTCATCGGTAACGTTTGGGTCTGGAGTGGCAAAGAACTGTGGCTCTCCGGGCAAGAGGGAGAGAAAAATCTCATGACAAAAGTGCCCCGTGTGAGGATCGAACTCACGACCTTCAGATTATGAGACTGACGCGCTACCTACTGCGCTAACGAGGCGACTGGAGGTAAGCCTGTCAGCAGAAGCCAGGGCATCGACTCGGCCCTGCTGAAAGATAGGTTAGGGTCACCTGAATCAAACGGTACATCTCCCTTGTGACTGGGTGCCTCCCTTGCCGAGATATGGCTGTTTTTGTCAATATAGAAATGAGCTCTTTGGAGGAATGAGGGCGTTGCCGCTCAACTCTTTGGAGCAACGGCACCGCCCTGGTTGCTCCAGGGAGCTCATTTGCGTATAAAAAAAAAACAGCCATATCTCGGCAACGGAGGCACCCATTCACGAGGGGAAAACGCTGTTTGATTCAGGCGACCCTAACCTATCTGTCGGCGGGGCTGGGTTGATATGCCGGGTTCTGGTGACAGACTCCCTCTAAGCGTGACGTAAAAGTAGATTACTCAAAGCGAGGAAACTTTTTGGCTTACTAGCTCAGGTCTCCCTACGGTTCCCATATGTTCTAGCGGTTAGGATTCCTGGTTTTCACCCAGGCGGCCCGGGTTCGACTCCCCGTATGGGAATGAACCTTTTTTAAACTTGCACCAATCCTGAAACCGCATTGCGGAGTTAATCTATTTGGGTCGGAGCTGCCTGCAGTCGGCGGCCGGCCACTAACGCCCAAGACCGCTTTTAGCCCTTCCTTCCTTAATTCCTTTGGCACAAGACCCCGTTTTGGCTTGATAGCTCAAAACGTTCCCATCTCTCCCTTCTAACTCCAAGGCGTCCAGGAAAGGGACTCAAAGACCCCCCTGTATCCCCTCTGTCAGCTTGGCTCCCCTTACTGTTTCATCGGTAACGTTTGGGTCTGGAGTGGCAAAGAACTGTGGCTCTCCGGGCAAGAGGGAGAGAAAAATCTCATGACGAAAGTGCCCCGTGTGAGGATCGAACTCACGACCTTCAGATTATGAGACTGACGCGCTACCTACTGCGCTAACGAGGCGACTGGAGGCGAGCCTGTCAGCAGGAACCCAGGGCATCGACTCGGCCCCGCTGAAAGATAGGTTAGGGTCACCTGAATCAAACGGTACATCCCCCTTGTGACTGGGTGCCTCCCTTGCCGAGATATGGCTGTTTTTGTCAATATGGAAATGAGCTCTTTGGAGGAATGAGGGCGTTGCCGCTCAACTCTTTGGAGCAACGGCACCGCCCTGGTTGCTCCAGGGAGCTCATTTGCGTATCGACAAAAACAGCCATATCTCGGCAACGGAGGCACCCATTCACGAGGGGAAAACGCTGTTTGATTCAGGCGACCCTAACCTATCTGTCGGCGGGGCTGGGTTGATATGCCGGGTTCTGGTGACAGACTCCCTCTAAGCGTGACGTAAAAGTAGATTACTCAAAGCGAGGAAACTTTTTGGCTTACTAGCTCAGCCTCCCTACGGTTCCCATATGGTCTAGCGGTTAGGATTCCTGGTTTTCACCCAGGCGGCCCGGGTTCGACTCCCGGTATGGGAATGAACCTTTTTTAAACTTGCACCAATCCTGAAACCGCATTGCGGAGTTAATCTATTTGGGTCGGAGCTGCCTGCAGTCGGCGGCCGGCCACTAACGCCCAAGACCGCTTTTAGCCCTTCCTTCCTTAATTCCTTTGGCACAAGACCCCGTTTTGGCTTGATAGCTCAAAACGTTCCCATCTCTCCCTTCTAACTCCAAGGCGTCCAGGGAAGGGACTCAAAGACCCCCCTGTATCCCCTCTGTCAGCTTGGCTCCCCTTACTGTTTCATCGGTAACGTTTGGGTCTGGAGTGGCAAAGAACTGTGGCTCTCCGGGCAAGAGGGAGAGAAAAATCTCATGACAAAAGTGCCCCGTGTGAGGATCGAACTCACGACCTTCAGATTATGAGACTGACGCGCTACCTACTGCGCTAACGAGGCGACTGGAAGCGAGCCTGTCAGCAGGAACCCAGGGCATCGACTCGGCCCCGCTGAAAGATAGGTTAGGGTCACCTGAATCAAACGGTACATCCCCCCTTGTGACTGGGTGCCTCCCTTGCCGAGATATGGCTGTTTTTGTCAATATGGAAATGAGCTCTTTGGAGGAATGAGGGCGTTGCCGCTCAACTCTTTGGAGCAACGGCACCGCCCTGGTTGCTCCAGGGAGCTCATTTGCGTATCGACAAAAACAGCCATATCTCGGCAACGGAGGCACCCATTCACGAGGGGAAAACGCTGTTTGATTCAGGCGACCCTAACCTATCTGTCGGCGGGGCTGGGTTGATATGCCGGGTTCTGGTGACAGACTCCCTCTAAGCGTGACGTAAAAGTAGATTACTCAAAGCGAGGAAACTTTTTGGCTTACTAGCTCAGTCTCCCTACGGTTCCCATATGTTCTAGCGGTTCGGATTCCTGGTTTTCACCTAGGCGGCCCGGGTTCGACTTCCCGTATGGGAATGAACCTTTTTTAAACTTGCACAAATCCTGAAACCGCATTGCGGAGTTAATCTATTTGGGTCGGAGCTGCCTGCAGTCGGCGGCCGGACACTAACGCCCAAGACCGCTTTTAGCCCTTCCTTCCTTAACTCCTTTGGCACAAGAGCCCGTTTTGGCTTGATAGCTCAAAACGTTCCCATCTCTCCCTTCTAACTCCACAGCATCCAGGAAGAGTCTCAAAGACCCCCCTGTATCCCCTCTGTCAGCTTGGCTCCCCTTACTGTTTCATCGGTAACGTTTGGGTCTGGAGTGGCAAAGAACTGTGGCTCTCCGGGCAAGAGGGAGAGAAAAATCTCATGACAAAAGTGCCCCGTGTGAGGATCGAACTCACGACCTTCAGATTATGAGACTGACGCGCTACCTACTGCGCTAACGAGGCGACTGGAGGCGAGCCTGTCAGCAGAACCCAGGGCATCGACTCGGCCCCGCTGAAAGATAGGTTAGGGTCACCTGAATCAAACGGTACATCCCCCTTGTGACTGGGTGCCTCCCTTGCCGAGATATGGCTGTTTTTGTCAATATGGAAATGAGCTCTTTGGAGGAATGAGGGCGTTGCCGCTCAACTCTTTGGAGCAACGGCACCGCCCTGGTTGCTCCAGGGAGCTCATTTGCGTATCGACAAAAAACAGCCATATCTCGGCAACGGAGGCACCCATTCACGAGGGGAAAACGCTGTTTGATTCAGGCGACCCTAACCTATCTGTCGGCGGGGCTGGGTTGATATGCCGGGTTCTGGTGACAGACTCCCTCTAAGCGTGACGTAAAAGTAGATTACTCAAAGCGAGGAAACTTTTTGGCTTACTAGCTCAGGTGCCCTACGGTTCCCATATGGTCTAGCGGTTAGGATTCCTGGTTTTCACCCAGGCGGCCCGGGTTCGACTCCCGGTATGGGAATGAACCTTTTTTAAACTTGCACCAATCCTGAAACCGCATTGCGGAGTTAATCTATTTGGGTCGGAGCTGCCTGCAATCGGCGGCCGGCCACTAACGCCCAAGACCGCTTTTAGCCCTTCCTTCCTTAATTCCTTTGGCACAAGACCCCGTTTTGGCTTGATAGCTCAAAACGTTCCCATCTCTCCCTTCTAACTCCAAGGCGTCCAGGGAAGGGACTCAAAGACCCCCCTGTATCCCCTCTGTCAGCTTGGCTCCCCTTACTGTTTCATCGGTAACGTTTGGGTCTGGAGTGGCAAAGAACTGTGGCTCTCCGGGCAAGAGGGAGAGAAAAATCTCATGACGAAAGTGCCCCGTGTGAGGATCGAACTCACGACCTTCAGATTATGAGACTGACGCGCTACCTACTGCGCTAACGAGGCGACTGGAGGTGAGTCTGTCAGCAGGAACCCAGGGCATCGACTCGGCCCCGCTGAAAGATAGGTTAGGGTCACCTGAATCAAACGGTACATCCCCCTTGTGACTGGGTGCCTCCCTTGCCGAGATATGGCTGTTTTTGTCAATATGGAAATGAGCTCTTTGGAGGAATGAGGGCGTTGCCGCTCAACTCTTTGGAGCAACGGCACCGCCCTGGTTGCTCCAGGGAGCTCATTTGCGTATCGACAAAAACAGCCATATCTCGGCAACGGAGGCACCCATTCACGAGGGGAAAACGCTGTTTGATTCAGGCGACCCTAACCTATCTGTCGGCGGGGCTGGGTTGATATGCCGGGTTCTGGTGACAGACTCCCTCTAAGCGTGACGTAAAAGTAGATTACTCAAAGCGAGGAAACTTTTTGGCTTACTAGCTCAGTCTCCCTACGGTTCCCATATGTTCTAGCGGTTCGGATTCCTGGTTTTCACCTAGGCGGCCCGGGTTCGACTTCCCGTATGGGAATGAACCTTTTTTAAACTTGCACAAATCCTGAAACCGCATTGCGGAGTTAATCTATTTGGGTCGGAGCTGCCTGCAGTCGGCGGCCGGACACTAACGCCCAAGACCGCTTTTAGCCCTTCCTTCCTTAACTCCTTTGGCACAAGAGCCCGTTTTGGCTTGATAGCTCAAAACGTTCCCATCTCTCCCTTCTAACTCCACAGCATCCAGGAAGAGTCTCAAAGACCCCCCTGTATCCCCTCTGTCAGCTTGGCTCCCCTTACTGTTTCATCGGTAACGTTTGGGTCTGGAGTGGCAAAGAACTGTGGCTCTCCGGGCAAGAGGGAGAGAAAAATCTCATGACGAAAGTGCACCGTGTGAGGATCGAACTAACGACCTTCTGATTATGAGACTGACGCGCTACCTACTGAGATAACGAGGTGTCTGGAGGCGAACCTGTCAGCAGAACCCAGGGCATCGACTCGGCCCCGCTGAAAGATAGGTTAGGGTCACCTGAATCAAACGGTACATCCCGCTTGTGACTGGGTGCCTCCCTTGCCGAGATATGGCTGTTTTTGTCAATATGGAAATGAGCTCTTTGGAGGAATGAGGGCGTTGCCGCTCAACTCTTTGGAGCAACGGCACCGCCCTGGTTGCTCCAGGGAGCTCATTTGCGTATCGACAAAAACAGCTATATCTCGGCAACGGAGGCACCCATTCACGAGGGGAAAACGCTGTTTGATTCAGGCGACCCTAACCTATCTGTCGGCGGGGCTGGGTTGATATGCCGGGTTCTGGTGACAGACTCCCTCTAAGCGTGACGTAAAAGTAGATTACTCAAAGCGAGGAAACTTTTTGGCTTACTAGCTCAGCCTCCCTACGGTTCCCATATGGTCTAGCGGTTAGGATTCCTGGTTTTCACCCAGGCGGCCCGGGTTCGACTCCCGGTATGGGAATGAACCTTTTTTTAAACTTGCACCAATCCTGAAACCGCATTGCGGAGTTAATCTATTTGGGTCGGAGCTGCCTGCAATCGGCGGCCGGCCACTAACGCCCAAGACCGCTTTTAGCCCTTCCTTCCTTAATTCCTTTGGCACAAGACCCCGTTTTGGCTTGATAGCTCAAAACGTTCCCATCTCTCCCTTCTAACTCCAAGGCGTCCAGGGAAGGGACTCAAAGACCCCCCTGTATCCCCTCTGTCAGCTTGGCTCCCCTTACTGTTTCATCGGTAACGTTTGGGTCTGGAGTGGCAAAGAACTGTGGCTCTCCGGGCAAGAGGGAGAGAAAAATCTCATGACAAAAGTGCCCCGTGTGAGGATCGAACTCACGACCTTCAGATTATGAGACTGACGCGCTACCTACTGCGCTAACGAGGCGACTGGAAGCGAACCTGTCAGCAGGAACCCAGGGCATCGACTCGGCCCCGCTGAAAGATAGGTTAGGGTCACCTGAATCAAACGGTACATCCCCCTTGTGACTGGGTGCCTCCCTTGCCGAGATATGGCTGTTTTTGTCAATATGGAAATGAGCTCTTTGGAGGAATGAGGGCGTTGCCGCTCAACTCTTTGGAGCAACGGCACCGCCCTGGTTGCTCCAGGGAGCTCATTTGCGTATCGACAAAAACAGCCATATCTCGGCAACGGAGGCACCCATTCACGAGGGGAAAACGCTGTTTGATTCAGGCGACCCTAACCTATCTGTCGGCGGGGCTGGGTTGATATGCCGGGTTCTGGTGACAGACTCCCTCTAAGCGTGACGTAAAAGTAGATTACTCAAAGCGAGGAAACTTTTTGGCTTACTAGCTCAGCCTCCCTACGGTTCCCATATGTTCTAGCGGTTAGGATTCCTGGTTTTCACCCAGGCGGCCCGGGTTCGACTCCCGGTATGGGAATGAACCTTTTTTAAACTTGCACCAATCCTGAAACCGCATTGCGGAGTTAATCTATTTGGGTCGGAGCTGCCTGCAGTCGGCGGGCGGACACAAACGCCCAAGACCGCTTTTAGCCCTTCCTTCCTTAATTCCTTTGGCACAAGACCCCGTTTTGGCTTGATAGCTCAAAACGTTCCCATCTCTCCCTTCTAACTCCAAAGCGTCCAGGGAAGGGACTCAAAGACCCCCCTGTATCCCCTCTGTCAGCTTGGCTCCCCTTACTGTTTCATCGGTAACGTTTGGGTCTGGAGTGGCAAAGAACTGTGGCTCTCCGGGCAAGAGGGAGAGAAAAATCTCATGACAAAAGTGCCCCGTGTGAGGATCGAACTCACGACCTTCAGATTATGAGACTGACGCGCTACCTACTGCGCTAACGAGGCGACTGGAGGTGAACCTGTCAGCAGGAACCCAGGGCATCGACTCGGCCCCGCTGAAAGATAGGTTAGGGTCACCTGAATCAAACGGTACATCCCCCTTGTGACTGGGTGCCTCCCTTGCCGAGATATGGCTGTTTTTGTCAATATGGAAATGAGCTCTTTGGAGGAATGAGGGCGTTGCCGCTCAACTCTTTGGAGCAACGGCACCGCCCTGGTTGCTCCAGGGAGCTCATTTGCGTATCGACAAAAACAGCCATATCTCGGCAACGGGGCACCCATTCACGGGGGAAAACGCTGTTTGATTCAGGCGGCCCTAACCTATCTGTCGGCGGGGCTGGGTTGATATGCCGGGTTCTGGTGACAGACTCCCTCTAAGCGTGACGTAAAAGTAGATTACTCAAAGCGAGGAAACTTTTTGGCTTACTAGCTCAGCCTCCCTACGGTTCCCATATGGTCTAGCGGTTAGGATTCCTGGTTTTCACCCAGGCGGCCCGGGTTCGACTCCCGGTATGGGAATGAACCTTTTTTAAACTTGCACCAATCCTGAAACCGCATTGCGGAGTTAATCTATTTGGGTCGGAGCTGCCTGCAGTCGGCGGACGGCCACAAACGCCCAAGACCGCTTTTAGCCCTTCCTTCCTTAATTCCTTTGGCACAAGACCCCGTTTTGGCTTGATAGCTCAAAACGTTCCCATCTCTCCCTTCTAACTCCAAGGCGTCCAGGGAAGGGACTCAAAGACCCCCCCTGTATCCCCTCTGTCAGCTTGGCTCCTTTTACTGTTTCATCGGTAACGTTTGGGTCTGGAGTGGCAAAGAACTGTGGCTCTCCGGGCAAGAGGGAGAGAAAAATCTCGTGACAAAAGTGCCCCGTGTGAGGATCGAACTCACGACCTTCAGATTATGAGACTGACGCGCTACCTACTGCGCTAACGAGGCGACTGGAAGTGAGCCTGTCAGCAGGAACCCAGGGCATCGACTCGGCCCCGCTGAAAGATAGGTTAGGGTCACCTGAATCAAACGGTACATCCCCCTTGTGACTGGGTGCCTCCCTTGCCGAGATATGGCTGTTTTTGTCAATATGGAAATGAGCTCTTTGGAGGAATGAGGGCGTTGCCGCTCAACTCTTTGGAGCAACGGCACCGCCCTGGTTGCTCCAGGGAGCTCATTTGCGTATCGACAAAAACAGCCATATCTCGGCAACGGAGGCACCCATTCACGAGGGGAAAACGCTGTTTGATTCAGGCGACCCTAACCTATCTGTCGGCGGGGCTGGGTTGATATGCCGGGTTCTGGTGTCAGACTCCCTCTAAGCGTGATGTAAAAGTAGATTACTCAAAGCGAGGAAACTTTTTGGCTTACTAGCTCAGTCTCCCTACGGTTCCCATATAATCTAGCGGTTAGGATTCCTGGTTTTCACCTATGCGGCCTGGTTTCGACTCCCGGTATGGGAATGAACCTTTTTTAAACTTGCACCAATCCTGAAACCGCATTGCGGAGTTAATCTATTTGGGTCGGAGCTGAATGCATTCGGCTGGCGGCCACAAACCCCCAATATCGATTTTAGCCCTTCCTTCCTTAATTCCTTTGGCCCAAGACCCCGTTTTGCCTTGATAGCTCAAAACGATCCCATCTCTCCCTTCTAACTCCAAGGCGTCCAGCGAAGGGACTCAAAGATCCCCCTGTATCCCCTCTGTCAGCTTGGCTCCACTTACTGTTTCATCGGTAACGTTTGGCTCTGGAGTGGCAAAGAACTGTGTCTCTCCGGGAAGAGGGAGAGAAAAATCTCATGACGATAGTGCCCCGTGTGAGGATCGATCTCACGACCTTCAGATTATGGGACTGACGCGCTACTTACTGCGCTAACGAGGCGACTGGAAGTGAGCCTGTCAGCAGGAACCCAGGGCATCGACTCGGCCCCGTTGAAAGATAGGTTAGGGTCACCTGAATCAAATGGTACATTCCCCTTTTGACTGGGTGCCTCCCTTGCCGAGATATGACTGTTTTTGTCAATATGGAAATGAGCTCTTTGGAGGAATGAGGGCGTTGCCGCTCAACTCTTTGGAGCAACGGCACCGCCCTGGTTACTCCAGGGAGCTCATTTGCGTATCGACAAAAACAGCCATATCTCGGCAACGGAGGCACCCATTCACGAGGGGAAAACGCTGTTTGATTCAGGCAACCCTAACCTATCTGTCGGCGGGGCTGGGTTGATATGCCGGGTTCTGGAGACAGACTCCCTCTAAGCATGACGTAAAAGTAGATTACTCAAAGCGAGGAAACTTTTTGGCTTACTAGCTCTGCTGCCCTACGGTTCCCACATGGTCTAGCGGTTAGGATTCCTGGTTTTCACCCGGGCGGCCCGGGTTCGACTCCCGGTATGGGAATGGACCTTTATTAAACTTGCACCAATCCTGAAACCACATTGCGGAGTTAAGCTATTTGAGTCGGAGCTGCATGCAATCGGAGGACGACCACAAACTCCCAAGACCTCTTTTAGCCCTTCCTTCCTTAATTCCTTTGGCACAAGACCCTGTTTTTGCTTGATTGCTCAAAACGTTCCCATCTGTCACTTCTAACTCCAAAACGTCCAGGGAAGGGACTCAAAGACCCCCCTTTATCCCGTCTGTCAGCTTTGCTCCCTTTACTGTTTCATCGGTAACGTTTGGGTCTGGAGTGGCAAATAACTGTGGCTCTCCGGGCAAGAGGGAGCGAAAAATCTTCTGACGAAAGTGCCCCGTGTGAGGATCGAACTCACGACCTTCAGATTATGAGACTGTTGCGCTACCTACTGCTCTAATGAGGCGACTGGAGGTAAGCCTGTCAGCAGAAGCCAGGGCATCGACTCGGCCCTGCTGAAAGATAGGTTAGGGTCACCTGAATCAAACGGTACATTCCCCTTGTGACTGGGTGCCTCCCTTGCCGAGATATGGCTGTTTTTGTCAATATAGAAATGAGCTCTTTGGAGGAATGAGGGCGTTGCCGCTCAACTCTTTGGAGCAACGGCACCGCCCTGGTTGCTCCAGGGAGCTCATTTGCGTAACAAAAAAGACAGCCATATCTCGGCAACGGAGGCACCCATTCACGAGGGGAAAACGCTGTTTGATTCAGGCAACCCTAACCTATCTGTCAGCGGGGCTGGGTTGATATGCCGGGTTCTGGAGACAGACTCCCTCTAAGCATGATGTAAAAGTAGATTACTCAAAGCGAGGAAACTTTTTGGCTTACTAGCTCAGGTGTCCTATGGTTCCCATATGCTCTAGCGGTTAGGATTCCTGGTTTTCACCCAGGCGGCCCGGGTTCGACTCCCGGTATGGGAATGAACATTTTTTAAACTTTCACCAATCCTGAAACCGCATTGCGGAGTTAATCTATTTGGGTCGTAGCTTCCTGCCATCTGCAGCCAGCCACTAACGCCCAAGAATTCTTTTAACCCTTCCTTCCTTAATTCCTTTGGCACAAGACCCCGTTTTGGCTTGATAACTCAAAACGTTCCCATCTCTCCCTTCTAACTCCAAGGCGTCCAGGAAGGGACTCAAAGACCCCCCTGTATCCCCTCTGTCAGCTTGGCTCCTTTTACTGTTTCATCGGTAACGTTTGGGTCTGGAGTGGCAAAGAACTATGGCTCTCCGGGCAAGAGAGAGAGAAAAATCTCGTGACTAAAGTGCCCCGTGTGAGGATCGAACTCACGACCTTCAGATTATGAGACTGACGCGCTACCTACTGCGCTAACGAGGCGACTGGAGGCGAGCCTGTCAGCAGGAACCCAGGGCATCGACTCGGCCCCGCTGAAAGATAGGTTAGGGTCACCTGAATCAAACGGTACATCCCCCTTGTGACTGGGTGCCTCCCTTGCCGAGATATGGCTGTTTTTGTCAATATGGAAATGAGCTCTTTGGAGGAATGAGGGCGTTGCCGCTCAACTCTTTTGAGCAACGGCACCGCCCTGGTTGCTCCAGGGAGCTCATTTGCGTATCGACAAAAACAGCCATATCTCGGCAACAGAGGCACCCATTCACGAGGGGAAAACGCTGTTTGATTCAGGCGACCCTAACCTATCTGTCGGCGGGGCTGGGTTGATATGTCGGGTTCTGGTGACAGACTCCCTCTAAGCGTGACATAAAAGAAGATTACTCAAAGCGAGGAAACTTTTTGGCTTACTAGCTCAGCCTCCCTACGGTTCCCATATGTTCTAGCGGTTCGGATTCCTGGTTTTCACCTAGGCGGCCCGGGTTCGACTTCCCGTATGGGAATGAACCTTTTTTAAACTTGCACAAATCCTGAAACCGCATTGCGGAGTTAATCTATTTGGGTCGGACCTGCCTGCAGTCGGCGGCCGGACACTAACGCCCAAGACCGCTTCTAGCCCTTCCTTCCTTAACTCCTTTGGCACAAGAGCCCGTTTTGGCTTGATAGCTCAAAACGTTCCCATCTCTCCCTTCTAACTCCACAGCATCCAGGAAGAGTCTCAAAGACCCCCCTGTATCCCCTCTGTCAGCTTGGCTCCCCTTACTGTTTCATTGGTAACGTTTGGGTCTGGAGTGGCAAAGAACTGTGGCTCTCCGGGCAAGAGGGAGAGAAAAATCTCATGACAA
>CAMRHE010001513.1:0-83916 GCA_947044405.1 Leptodactylus fallax | reverse complement strand
ATAATATTTCTCCTTCATGTCTTTCTCCACCAGATTCAGAATTAATGTATACTGTGCCAAGCCAGCCTTCAGGTAGGTACCCCGGGAGACGCCGGATCCCCCCTGAGTTACAGTATAAGGGTCTTCTATGTACAGAGCGGTGGGATTAGTCCTGGGGGCCAATACTTTAGACTGAGGGGACAACCACCATCTTTACTCTATAGGAAGAGACAGAGGAACAGAGACTATTGTCAGAGACTAAACCCTGCACAGACCAAGTTCTGCTCACACATCTGAGGGTTTAGTACAGTGTATCAGTGTAGGTAATGCTGTGTGCAGTGGTAGAAACCTCTGTCTTCATCTGGAGTACTGGGTGATGGTTCTTACCTACACTGATACATTGTAACGACACTATTACAGTGGTGCAGGTTCATGACAATACAACTGGGTTGGAGGCACAGATATTTGGGGTACAATGGACATTATTCTATAAGCTTTATTCCCCTTATAGTGGGGGGTCCGATAAGTGCATTAATAGATGTGGGGGAGACGGGTTATTACAAGGAATAAAGGGTTAATGACGGTAACTGGAGATGGTTTCTCTATTACAGCTCAGATTTCTACTTTACTTTTCCATCAAAAGAACCGGATCTGGAAACAATCGTGTAAGTCTATAGAAGGGGAGGGGGAGGGGGGTGCAGACAAAGGGTATTTATAGAGGGGTATCCAAGATGGCAAAACTGGACACAATCTAAACACATGAAGAAAGATCAGATATCTTGTAACTTACACATTGCTCCAAATCCTCTGCTACTTACTTACACTAAGTCCTAGGGTTAAATAAATTGTATTAAATTAATTTTGACTGCTATGAGCCACCACTAGGGGGAACTCACTACATACAGATTATACAGCCAAAACTAGGGGGAGCTCACTACATACAGATTATACAGCCACCACTAGGGGGAGCTCACTATATACAGATCATACAATCACCACTAAGAGGAGCTCACTACATGCAGATTCTACAGCCACCACTAGAGGGAGCTCAGTACATACAGATTATACAGTCACCACTAGGGGGAGCTCACTACATGCAGATTATACAGCCACCAGTAGGGGGAGCTCACTACATACAAATTATATAGTCACCACTAGGGGGAGCTCGCCACATAAAGATTATACAGTCACCACTATGGGGAGCTCACTACATAAAGATTAAACAGTCACCACTAGGAGACGCTCACTATATACAGATTATACAGTCACCACTAGCGGGAGCTCACTACATACAGATTATACAGCCTTCACTAGAGGGAGCTCACTACATACAGATTATACAATCACCACTAGAGGGAGCTCACTACGTACATATTATACAGCCACCACTAGGGGGAGCTCAGTACATACACATTATACAGTCACCACTAGGAGGAGCTCACTACAAACAGATTATACAGTCACCACTAGGAGGAGCTTAAAACATACAGATTTACAGTCACCATTAGATGGAGCTCACTACATACAGATTATGCAGTCACCACTAAGAAGAGCTCATTACATACAGATTCTACAGCCTCCACTAGAAGGAGCTCACTACATACATATTATACAGCCACCACTAGGGGGAGCTCACTACATACAGATTTTACAGTCACCACTAGGGGGAGCTCACTACATACAGATTATACAATCACCACTAGAGGGAGCTCACTACGTACATATTATACAGCCTCCACTAAGGGGAGCTCACTACATACACATTATACAGTCACCACTAGGAGGAGCTCACTACAAACAGATTCTACAGCCTCCACTAGAAGGAGCTCACTACGTACATATTTTACAGCCACCACTAGGGGGAGCTCACTACATACAGATTATACTGTCACCACTAGGAGGAGCTCACTACATACACATTATACAGTCACCACTAGGAGGAGCTCACTACAGACACATTATACAGCACCACTAGGAGGAGCTCACTACATGCGTATTATACAGTCACCACTAGAGGGAGCTCATTACATACAGATTATACAGTGACCACTAGAGGGAGCTCACTACATACAGATTATACAGCACCATGAGGAGGAGCTCACTACATGCAGATTATACAGTCACCACTAGGATGAGCTCACTTCATACAGATTATACTGGGGGCATCACATATTTATAGATTGATGTCTGACACGTTCTATGTCCTGTCTCTAATAGTGAAGAAGATGAGGAGGAACATGAGGAGGAGGAGGAAGTTGATGAAATAGATTATGAAGATGAAGAGCTAATGAAGTAAGTGGAGGGATAGAAGGAGGGGGGTGACATACAGACACTACACATGACACATCAGCACAGACGTCTCATCTCTACAGCTAGTGGTATAGGAAGTCTGACCCAGTGGCGTAACTAGGAATGGCTGGGCCCCAAGGCGAACATTTGACATGGGGCCCCCCCCCGAACCGAAATCTTTATCAAGGGGTATCCAAGATGGCAAAACTGAACAAAATCTAAACACATGAAGAAAGATCAGATCTCTTGTTACTTACATATTGCTCCAAATCATCAGTTAATTACACTCAGTCCTAGGGCTAAGTAATATAACACCTACTACCTGGAGCCACCACTAGAGGGAACTCATTACATACATGATGATATACAGCCACCACTAGGGGGAGCTCACAACATACAGATTATACATTTACCACTAGTGGAACTCACTACATACATACTGATATACAGCCGCCACTAGGGGAACTCACTACATATATACTGATATATAGCCGCCACAAGGGGGAGCTCACTACATACATACTGATACACAGTAACCACTAGGGGGAGCTCACTACATACAGATTATATAGACACCACTAGAGAGAGCTGACTACATACAGTTTACACAGCCACCACTAGGGGGAGCTCACTATATACAGAATATGCAGCCATCACTAGGGGGAGCTCACTACATACAGATTATACAGCTACCACTAGAGGGAGCTCACTACATACAGATTATACAGTCACCATCACCCTAGAGAGAGCTCACTACATACAGTTTACACAGCCACCACTAGGAGGAGCTCACTACAAACAGATTATACAGCTACCACTAGAGGGAGCTCACTACATACAGATTATACAGTCACCACTAGAGAGCGCTCACTACATACAGTTTATACAGCCACCACTAGGGGGAGTTCACTACAGTACATACATATTTATATATAGCCACCACTAGGGGGAGTTATTGATGGTTCTGGTGGGGGGGGTCACATACTTATAGACTGTTGTCTGACAGGTTCTGTGTTCTGTCTCCAACAGTGAGGAAGATGAGGATGTATTGGAGGATACAGATGAAGAGGCCATGACAGAGCCCCAGACTGTGTAAGTACAAGGGGCGCATAGAGTGGCCGCTGCCCCCACCCATTACCGCTGTCATCACATCTTATTTTGTGTTTTTCTCCTTCTGGTTCTTTAGAAGACCAAGACGCTGGTTTGAGAGGTGGAGGAAGAACAGGTGAGTGATAGAAGGTCTTATGGCTGCCGAATTCATCATCTCCGGGATTCACTATCACCTCTTGTACATCACACATGGTAGTCATAGTCGTCACAAGGTCAGCCAGAGCTTGGGGGGCATGGGAAGGTGACCAGCTGCCTAGAGGGGCACATCACATACACATCACTAGAGGGTCCCGTGGGGCAGATACTTGATCCCCGGCCCGCCATGGACCTCAGGGGATGGAGAATTTACTAGGTACTAATGGCTTGTATTTCCTTCCAGCCACAGCAGCAGAAGCGAAAGACGCCGCTCAAGGTAAGATCAAGGCCAACCCTAGAAATATGACCATTTCTATAGGTTGTGCCCTCCCCAGGTAGAATATTAGTGGGGGCGGTGGTGAGGTCCAGGGCCTATGTGCTTCTCTTCTCAGCTAAATCCCAATTCTTTGTTTTTTCTTTGCTTTTTAGATTTTGGGCGTTCTTCTGCTGCTGTTGTGCGGCCCAAGATTAACACGTAAGTACTCAAGACTCTTACACAAGGGGGCGCTGTACACTCCACATACCCTCATACAATGTGCTGCCTCTGTGTCCCCGGATCTTGCTTACATTGTCTACATCTCTATTCACTTTTAGAGAGTGAAGCATTCACAGGTTTGATACTCTCCATGACCTAGTCCTGCCCACACAGTCGTGGAGGCGTCACAATGTACCACTGTAAGAACTATCAGCCTGGAGTGTGTGTCTCTACACTGATACATTGTAACAAATGCTCCACTGTGTGAGCAGGACTAGGTCAGGATGGGTATTAAGCCTGTGAAAATGGTGGCACATAAAGTATATAAGAGTGTACGGCTCTGTTCACACCAGTGTTATGGCTTCTGTGTATAGCGCATCCAAACTGGCACTGACCAACTCCATTAACTTTAATGGGGTGCTCGAGGTCCCCTGGGATCTCTGGTATTTTGTAGTCAGGAAAAAATAGCGCTGCAGATGGAAGCTCCTACCACGAGTGTAAACAGGACCTTGTAGTGGTTCTCAACCTATTCCAGCAAAGTACCCCCTGGTGAGAAAATGTCCCAACCGAGGACCCCCAAAGTAGCCTTCACTTATAAATGGTAATACAGTAAGGCTTTTTTATAGCTTTCGTTAACAATTAGTGCCCCTCCATGCAGTTTAATGTCTTATAGTGGTCCCTCCATGCAGTAGGCCCATAGTGGCCCCTCCATGCAATTTAATATCCCATAGTGGCTCCTCTATGCAGTATAATGTTCCTGAGTTGCCCCTTCATGCAGTATAATGTCCCTGAGTGGCCCCTCCATTCAGTATAATGTTCCTGAGTGGCCCCTCCATGCAGTATAATGTCCCATAGTAGCCCTTACGTTAATAAAATCCCACATAAATACGGATTTTCTTACAATATTGGTTTTGGCCGAACCCACAATTTTATGGGGTTCAGCTGAACCCGATATTTTGGGGGTTGTCACACACGATCTACAGTTAATAACGGAGGCTGCAGGGAAGTAAACATTTATATAAACAGTGTTACTTACCTGTCCTGGGCTCCGGCTCTTCTCCCTGTGCTCCTCCGGTCTGCAGAAATGATGTCAGGCGGTCACATGGATCATGTAGCGTAGTAACGCATATGTTGCGTTACTTGATGTAATTTTTGTAGGCCGGAGGAGAATGGGGAGAAGCACCGGAGCCCAGGAAAGGTAAGTTTTTATATTTGATTACTTCCCCGCGGCCTCCGTTATTAATACTCTGAGGGTCTGAAGATAGGAGTAGAATTGTAGTTCGTGTGTGATGAACCCCACAAACTACCATTAGGGTGGACTCTCACCACGGCACGTTCCCCCAGGGATGGTTGGACATACCCCAAGGGTTACAAGTATCGCGCCTTGAAAACCGATGTTCTAGAGCTATTCTAGATGAATGATGAATCTTCCAGAAGACGACTCATTCATTATCTGCCTGGCTATAGAAGCTTCTAGACGTCACTTAGGAGTAGGTAGCAGCTCCCTATCATCCCATTGTCAGTCCCTCTCATGTATGATCCACAGATATTCACACTGTACATATCAGCCTCAGTCCAGGAGATATAGTGCACAGTCTGCTGGGTTATGTAGTGCCCCATCTCTGCTCTATAGTCCTGGTGGTCGGGGTCACCCTCACCCTCTGCCCATCACACTCATCAGCGTTTTCTTCTTCCCGGTTACAATTCTCCATCTAGAAGGATCTGTCAATCTCCACTGTAGAGATAAAGGCGGGGTTATCAGTGTGGGAGGAGCCTGACACCTTCTGGCTCCTCCCATCTCCACTATAGCTCATGTCACTTCTCATTTCCGGGTTTGGTTTTCGTCCCGGGGGGGGGCTCAGCAGAGAATCCCGGTACACACGATGAGCCCAAATCTTCTCATTATTTCTCAATCTTCAATTCCAGCGAAGAAGAGATGCAGCAGAAAAAAAAAATCAGCACGAAATACCAACATCTGCTGCATCATCCCACCTCAACGTGCTGACCTCTGCCCCCTCGTCCTCCCACAAGACCTCCCCCACTGTCTGATGTCCCTGATCCAAACACCACCTAGACCTGAGATGAGACAACCAGAAGATAGTACCCATGAGACTGTTCCCAAACTGACTACCAGCTATGATAATGCCCGCTAATAACATCGCTACCTGTGCCCATGAAGATGCTGCCCAAGATTTATGCCTGCTAATAATAACACTGCTACCTGTACCTGTGAAGATGCTGCCCAAGATTTATGCCTGCTAATAATAACACTGCTACCTGTGCCTGTGAAGATGCTGCCAAAGATTTATGCCTGCTAATAATAACACTGCTACCTGTGCCTGTGAAGATGCTGCCAAAGATTTATGCCTGCTACTAAGAACGCTGCCTGTACCTGTGAAGATGCTGCCCAAAATATTTGCCTGCTACTAAGATGACCGCTGCCTGTCTGTGATGTCCCTGCCTGCTGCTAATATTACTGCCACTTCCTGCTGCTACTCCCAATAACTACCTCATATTTTATGCTGCTATTATTATTGGTGCTATTACTTTTTTTGCTGCTATTATTATCTACCTCATATTTTATGCTGCTATTATTATTGGTGCTATTACTTTTTGCTGCTATTATATTCTATGGCTAATGCTGCTAATTTGCTGCTATTATTATCTACCTCATATTTTATGCTGCTATTATTATTGCTGCTATTATTATCTACCTCATATTTTATGCTGCTATTATTATTGGTGCTATAACTTTTTTGCTGCTATTATTATCTACCTCATATTTTTTGCTGCTATGACCATTTTGCTGCTATATCCTATCACTGCCATAAATAATGCTGCTATATCCTATCACTGCCACTAATAAATGCTGCTATAGCTTATCACTGCCACATTTTAGTCTCCGAGTAGTTTTATTCTCACTTGTACAAGTGCCAGTAAGTCATTGAGGTATAGTGTCCCCGCACATAGGCGAGAGGGCACTGAGTGTGAGGAATATAGCAGGAGAGGCACAAATATCTAGACCGCAAAGGGATAGTAGCAGAGTGTATAAAGGGGGTGTAAGTGGGGGGAACAGGGCAGAACAGGGTATAAACTGGTGGTCGGTTGTATAAAGTCGTGTAAATCCCAGTAGGACTCCAGGAAGAGGTAGGGCCATAGCTATAGGGGTGCAGAGGTAGCAATCACTACTGGGCCCTGGAGCCTGTGCGGGCCCAAAGGCTTCTCTACAACATAAGAAGGTACCAGTAGATTACATAGCTGGTGACAAGTGGGAGACCCCTTACAAATTTAGCATTGGGGCCCAAAAGCTTCAAGATTATCCTCGGGAAAGAGGGGTGTGCCCAGGTCTGCCCCCCACCACTCTATCACTCTCAGTTGAGTATGGGAGGGGGATTGAAGGTGGACAATAGCGATATTATCCCCCATTTAAAGGGATCTATTGCACAAATACACTCAAGTTGGGTAGAAACTAGATATAAGCGAGCCAATTCATTACAAGCCGAGATTGACCCAAATATTCCAAATTGTTCAGTTTTTAGCAAAATTGAACAAATGCCTATTCGTCTCAGACGAACAAAAATGGCTGCCGCCAGACGTTTGTGCAGGAAATACTGAAGAGTTTGTGACTCAGACTGTGACGTTCTAGCACCACCTGACATCAGCTGTCAGCCTCCCAGCTAATAGACAGTGGTAGGTGGACACCTTACAGTGCTGATGTCATATACACTATATAAGGTGCTGCAAGCATCATCACAAGCTAGTTGCGGTAATGGTGGAAATAGTGAAGGGTCTGTGATTCATCTCACTGCATCATACATAGCACTCAGTGCTGAAATGCTTGCAAGCAATAGTTAAACTAGGAGAATTTAGTTAGATATAAGTAATTACAGGCTGCTTAGTGATAAAAATAGATAGCTCATAGCTGTGCTGCTGTGTGAGCAGGGAGACTGCTGCATTCCTGTCTAATACAGAATTACATACACACAGGACAGTTAAACGATTTTGTCTAAGTCTGTTGTGCATTAGATCAGTTTCATCTGTGTACAGCAGTGATTCCCAACTGGGATTGGACCCGTGGAGATCCCACAGGGGTGCCGCAACAATCCAGTGGGGAAATGTCTGCATGCCTCCTTGAACAGAGCAGCAGGAAGGCTTTAGCCTCCTGCTCTATTACTCAGGCATTAGCTAATGATGTCTGCTGTATCGATCTGCAGAGGAGGAGGATCACAGTTGTCTGGGGGCCAATGGATTACATTATTAGTTGTTAGTGGGCCAGTGGGGGACATTATTGCTTGTCAGGGAGCTACTGGGGGGACATTATTGGTTGTCAGAGGGCAACTAGGGGACAATAATAGTTGTCTGGGGGCCACTGTCAGTTGTCACTCAGAAGGAGCAAACTGTAGTGCAGGGGTCAGCAACCTTCGGCACTCCAGCTGCTGTGAAACTACAACTCCCAACATGCTCCATCCACTTCCATAGGACTTCCAAGAACAGCAGAGCAAATATGCATGCTGGGAGTTGTAGTTTTACAACAGCTGGAGTGCTGAAAGTTGCTGGCCCCTGCTGTATTGTCTTATAATTATAACCCTGAAGGATCAGACTGAAGTGTCTAATAATTATAACACAGGAGGAGCAGACTGTAGTGTCTCAATCATAATCCCTCAAGAGCAGACTGTAGTGTCTCGTAATTATAATAATATAGGAGGAGCAGATTGTAGTGTCTCATACTTATAACCTTGAAGGATCAGACTGTAGTGTCTTATAATTCTAACACAGGAGGAGAAGACTGTAGTGTCTCGTTATTATAACACAGGAGGGCAGACTGCCGTCCGGGGCTGGGCCGTCCGGAGGAGCAGACTGTAGTCTCTCGTTATTGTAACACATGAGGGGCAGACTGTAGTGTCTCATAATCATAATCCCTCAAGAGCAGACTGTAGTGTCTCATGATTGTAACACAGGAGGAGAAGACTGTATTGTCTAGCAATTATAGCGCAGGAGGAGCAGACTGTAGTGTCTCATAACTATAACACATGAGGAGCAGACTGCAGTGTCTCATACATAGAACACAGGAGGAGCAGACTGCAGTGACTCGTAATTATAACACAGGAAGAACAAACTATAATGTCTTGTATTTATAACACAGGAGGAGCAGATTGTAGTGTCTCATACTTATAACCTTGAAGGATCAGACTGCTGTGTCTTATAATTCTAACACATGAGGAGCAGAATGTAGTGTCTCGTTATTATAACACATGAGGAGCAGAATGTAGTGTCTCATAAATGTGCGAGGGAGGCAAATACACCACACTTACCCATGTTTGACAACCTGTATATTTTGAATGAGTATCCTGGAGTTAGTGATGAGCTGTACAGTTGTACATAGTTGCACATTATATTGTACTAGCAGAAGGACCCGGCTTCGCACGTGTATATTTCATTTTTTGTTTGTGTAGTGGCCCCATAAGAATTGGCCAGTTTTGCACTTAACATCCAGTATGGCAGTCCAGTATAGTTACAGTCTATTTATGGCTGTGTTGCTATGGAAACCTGGTAAATGAAATGTGAACTTATATTGGCTGATACACGTCATATGACTGAATATTTAAGGACCTACGAACTGCTATTGACTCATACAGGTCATAAATAGCTTGGTTGCCATGGAAACCTGGTGTAAAGCTGTGTGTATGTCAAGACAGAAGAACCTGCGATTTTGCATTGGTCTATAAGCGTTGTGTGATCATGTGTATCTCAGTTTGGATATCAGTGAAAAACCTGCGATCAGTTGTTATGGAAAACCTGGAGTAAAGCTGTGTGTATATGTCCTTGTGTAACAGTGTCATCCACAACGCCCTGCTCCTTTAACCCCTTAACGACCTTGGACGTACTATTACGTCCTGGGCGCTAGGTACTTCGCGCACCAGGGCGTAATACTATGCCCAAGGCCGGCCGCCCGCTCACTATCTGAGCGTGCGGTATCGGAACCGGGTGTTAGCTGTATCTGACAGCTAACACCCTGCTCCATAACCCCCGGTCGGCCATAACTTCCGATCGGCGGTTTTAACCCCTTGGATGCCGCGGTCAAACATGACCGCGGCATCCAAGGGGTTCCGCCGTCTTGCCGCCCCCCCCCGGCACCCCCCGCGGCGAGATCGGGGGGGGGGTGCCGATATCTCTAATCTGCAGCCCGGGGTCTGCCCAGTGACCCCAGGCTGCCTGGAGACCCCACTACCTGGTTGATCCTGCCGAGACATCAGGAAGTCAGCGCTGTGTTTCCATAGCGCTGACTTCCTGTATAGGCTGCAAGACACGTGTATGCTCGTGCCTTGCAGTCTATAGTACTGAGCCAGAGATCAAAGCATCTCTGGCTCAGGTGTCCTAATGGGACACAAGAAAAAGTAAAAAAAAAGTGAAAAAAAAAAAAATAAAGTATGTGAAAAAAATTAATAAAAGAATAAAGCCCCAAAAATTCCCTTTTCCTATATAAAATGAATTATATAAAAAATAAACCTAAAAATTAATAAAAACAATACATATTTGGTATCGTTGCATCCGTAACAACCTGTACAATAAAACTGAAACCATATTTAATGTACACAGTGAAAGTCGGGGAAAAAAAAACGGAAAAAAACCCGCCAAAAATAAAGATTTTTCGCCATCTCACCTTACAAAATATGCCATAAAAAGTGATCAAAAAGTCATATGTAACCCAAAACAGTACCAATAAAAAGCACAGGTTGTCCCGCAAAAAATAAGCCCTAAACCAACTCTCTAAACTGAAAAATAAAAATGCTACGCATCTTAGAAGATGGCGATGCAAAAAAAATTGATTTATGTCCCCAAATGGGTTTTTGTTCTGCAAAATTGGTATTGCATAAAAAAAAAGTATAAATGAGGTATCGCCGTAATCGTACCGACCCGCAGAATAAAGATAACATGTTACTTACGCTCTACGCTGCATGGTGAAAAATTTAAAAGATAAAACGCAGTGCCAGAATTGATGGGGTTGTTTTTTAATCCACCAAGAAAGAGTTAATAAAATTTATTTAATAAGTTGTAAGCACCTAAAAATGATTTAATTAAAAAATACATCTCACCCTGCAAACAACAAGCCCTCATATGGCTACATCACCAGAGAAATAAAGAAAATATAGCTCGTACAATGTGAAGACAAAAACCCCAAAAATCGCCAAATCATTAGAGCATTACTGGCGCGTCAGGAAGGGAATGTATAAGCTGTGCGAGCGTATATTAGGGGACAAACCAGATTTAGAGCTTACGAGGGATAATAAACTAGAAGTGACCCCCCCAATAATAGGAACTACTGGGGAAATAGTAGGGAATTTAGTGTACCCAATGTACTACGCACAGCTTACATATTCATTCACTTTTCCCCATCCGCTGTGCAGTCACGTCTGGGATACTAATGCTCACTACACCCCTTGATAAATTCTTTGAGGGGTGCACTTTTCAAAATGGGGTCATTCCCTAGGGGATTCCACTTTACTGGTACTTTAGAGGCTCTGCAAACATGACATGGCATCCAGATCCCAAACATCTGAATCTGCGCTCCAAAAGCCACATAGCGCTCCTTCCCTTCTGTGCCCTACTGTGTGCCCAAACCGCAGTTTATACCCACTTGTATGACACTGGTGTACTCAGGATAAGGTACTTAATGTCATATATGGATATAAACTCCTGTTTGGGCACAGCCGGGGCACAGAAGGGAAGGAGCGCTATGTGGTTTTTGCAGCACAGACTTGGACGGTTTGGTTTTTGGACGCCATTGCACTTTTGCAGAGCTGAAATGCCAGTACAGTGGAATCCCCTGACATGTCACCCCATTTTGGAAACTGCACCCCTGAAGGAATTTATCCAGGGGTACAGTGAGCATTTTTAACCCCCAAGTGTTGCTATAATTTATTATCCGTAAATGAATACGCAGCTGATGATGAAAGGTGAAAATGACAATTATTCCAGGAATACATCATTTCAGTGCGTAATATGTTATGCCCGGCTTGTATCAGAGATGAACGCTCCAAAAGCTGTTGTGCCCGGGATCCCCGCTCACCAGTTTTTGGAGTGTGTGTCTGTGCAGACATAAACTGGGCACAATATATTGGGCACTGAAATGGCGTATCTATAGAAAATTTTCATTTTTAACTTTTCATTATCAGCTGCGCATTCATTTTTGGAAATTAAAAGAATGCAACACTTAAGGGTTAATAATGCTCGCTACCCCACTTGCTAAATCCCTTGAAGGGTATAGTTTCCAAAATGGGGTGACATGTCTGCGGATTCCACTTTACTGACAATTCATGGTCTCTGCAAAAGTGGCATGGTGTCCAAAAAGCAAACTGTGCTCTAAAAACCAAAATAGCGCTCCTTCCCTTCTGTGCCTGGCTGTGCCCAAACAGCAGTTTATACCCACATATGGCATTAAGTACGTTATCCTGGGTACACCAGTGTCATACATGTGGGCATAAACTGCCATTTGGGCACACAGCAGGGCGCAAATGTGAAGGAGCGCTATGTGCTTTTGGAGCGCATATTTAGATTGTTGTTTTTTTGGACGCCGTGTCACATTTGCAGAGACCCTAAAATTGCCCCTACAAAATGGGGTCACTTCTTGGGGAATTCCAATTTACTGGCACCTCCAGGGCTCTGCAAAAATAACATGGCGACCAGAAAGTCCCTCTAAATCTGTACTCCAAAAGCTAAAAAAAAACACAGTGCTCCTTCCCTTCTGAGCCCTGCTGCGTGCCCAAGCAGCAGTTTATACCCACATATATAATTTTTTTGTCCCCGGGATAGCCCACTTAATAGTTTTAGGAGTTCATGTCTCTGATGCCACAAAGTGGCCGCAACGTATTAGGCACTGAAATTGGATATTTCTTTAAAAACTTTAATTTTCACATTGTACATTAATTTTTGGGAAGCATTTTTAGGCTCTAAATGATAATACCCCTTGATACATTCCTTGAGGGGTGTAGTTTCTAAAATGGGGTCACTTTTGAGAGGTTTCCATTATATTGGTACTTTAGGGGTTCTGCAAATGCGACATGGCATCCGAAAACTATTCCAGCAAAATCTGCCCTCCAAAAGCTAAATAGCGCTCTTTCCATTTTGAGCCCTGCCATGTACCCATGCAGCAGATTACAACCACATATGGGGCATTTCTGGTTCAGGAGAAATTGTGTAACAAACTTTTGGGAGCTTTGCTTTTTCTCCTTTGTCCTCTTGTGAAAATGAAAAATTTGGGGCTAAATTGACGGTTTATTGGAAAAAAAAGTAATTTTTCATTTTAATGTCCCAATGTTAATACAATCTGTGAAACAGCTGTAGGGTCAAAATGCTCACTATACCCCTTGATATGTTCTGTGAGGGGTGTAGTTTCCAAAATGGGGTCACTTTTAGGGGGTTTCCACTGTATTGGTACTTTGGGGGCTCTGCAAATGCAACATGGTACCTGAAAAAAATTCCAGCAAAATGTGCTCTCCAAAAGCTAAATAGCGCTCTTTCCATTCTGAGCCCTGCCATGTACCCATACAGCAGATTACGACCACATATGGGGTATTGCTGTGTTTAGGAGCAATTATTTTGCAAACTGTGGGGTGCTATTTTCTCCTTTAACCCCTTGTGAAAATGAAAACTTTGGGGATAAAGTGACATTTTAGTAATGTTTCATTTATACATCCCAGTGTTAGCAAAATCTGTGAAACGACTGTAAGGTCAAAATGCTCACTATACCCCTATATAAATTCAGTGAGCGGTGTAGTTTGCAAAATGGGGTCACTTTTTGGGGTTTTCCTTTGTATTGGTACTCTAGGGGCTTTGCAAATGAGACACGGCACCTGAAAACTATTCCAGCAAAATCTGCTTTTCAGACGCCCAGTGTCACTCCTTCCCTTCCGTGCGCTGCCATTCGCCCAAACATCAGTTTACACCCACTTGTGGGGTATTTCCGTGCTCGGGAGAAATTGCATAACAAACTGTGAGATGCATTTTTTCCTTTAACCCTTTGTGAATGTGTTAATTTTAGGGCTAAATTAAGGAATTAGTGGGAAAAAATTAAATGTCTAAATTTCACCTCCATATTGTTTTAATTCCAGTGAAATTCTTAAAGGGTTAACAAACTTCCCAAATATTATTTTGAATTATTTGAGGGGTGCAGTTTTGAAAATGGGGTGATTTATGGGGATTTCTAATATATAGGCCATTATAATCCTCTTCAGAACTGAAGTGGTCCCTAAAAAATTAGTTTGGGAAATTTTCTTGTAAATCTGCAAAATCGCTGTTACACTTGTAAGCCTTCTAACATCCAAAATAAATTACAGGACGATTAAAAGATGATGCCGATATAAAGCAGAGATATGGTAGATAATATGTATTAATGTATTTGGGTGGTATGACTATCTATCTGAAAAGCAGAGCATTTCACATTTTGAAAATTGCGATTTTTTTCCAAATTTCCATCAAATTTCCTATTTTTTTATAAATAAATACAAAAATATTCATTAGTGTTTACCACTAACATGAAGTACAATGTGTCACGAAAAAACATTCTCAAAATCACTTGTGTAAGTTAAGACGTCTCAAAGTTATTGCCATATAAAGTGACACATGTCAGTTTTGAAAAACGAGGCCTGGTCCTTAACGCACTTTTGGGCTGGGTCCTTAAGGGGTTAAAGCTGACCTACAGCAGTGAAGAAAAATGGCTGGGTTGTTATGGAAACATGTAGTGCAGCTGTGTGCATGTGGCTGACAATTCCTTGTCAGATTGGAGACGGGCTTGGGTCTGCTGAGAGTTTTCATTAGCTCGAGCAGCAACCATGCGTTTTGCTGCAGGGAGGCATGAGTAGTTTAAAAACGTTTCAATTTATAAGAATGCTGACATCCCGTATGACAGTCCAGTCAGTGGCGGAAATACCAGGATAACTGTGGTAGCGGCTGCCATAGGGCCCGGGACATTTTATTTTATTTTTTTATAATAGGCCGTTACCTGCTGGTGTAAAACCAGCAGGTTACGAGACCTATTTACTTACCTATCCCCGCTCCTGCTCACGGCCGCCTGCGCTTCACCATCTGCGGAGGCGGCTGTGATCAGGAGCGGGGGTTGGTAAGTAAGGCCGCAGCCCGTGAATACCACAAACACTACTATCATTATACTCTGGGGGTCTGAAAAGACCCCAGAGTATAATGATTGGAGGGCCTGGGGAGGTGAGGGAACATAAAAAACAATGTTGCTTACCACTGCTGCGCTCCAGCAGGCTTCGGGCCTCCTTGGTGACATCCCAGACGTCGGTGGGCCAGTCCAACATCTTTATGCATCGCAACGCATGCCTGGCTCATGAGACATCTGGTAAGTAACATTGTTTTTATGTTTATATCCTCCCCTGGGTCTCCAATCATTATACTGTGGGGTCTGAAAAGACCCCAGAGTATAATAATTGTTCATGGGTGGTCCACAATGGGGAATAATACTATGTGAAGGGGCCACTGTGGGGCATAATAGTGTGTTCAGGGGCCACTATGGGGCATAATAGTGTGTGCAAGGGCCACCATGGGGCATAATAGTGTGTGCAGGGGCCACTATGTTGCATAATATTGTGTGCAGGGGCTACTATGGGGAATAATACTGTGTGCTGGGGCCACTATGGGGCATAATACTATGTGCAGGGGCCACTATGGGGCATAATAGTGTGTGCAGGGGCCACTATGGGGCAAAATCGTGTGTGCAGGGGCCACTATGCGGCATAATATTGTGTTCAGGGGCCACTATGAGGCATAATAGTGTGTGTAAGGGCCACTATAGTGCATTATAGTGTGTGCTGGAATGCGGTTTGTGAGGGGGGGGGGCGACCTGGCTTCGCACGGGTATATTTCATTTTTTGTTTGTGTAGTGGCCCCATAAGAATTGGACAGTTTTGCACTTGACATCCAGTATTGGCAGTCTAGTTTAGGTACAATCTATTTATGGCTGTGTTGTTATGGAAACCCGGTAAATTAAATGTGAACTTATATTGGCTGATACACGTGATATTACTATTTAAGGACCTGCGAACTGCTATTGACTAATACAGGTCATAGCTTGGTTGCTATGGAAACCTGGTGTAAAGCTGTGTGCCTGAGGAGAGTAAGCACCTGCAAGCTTCTATTGGCTGATAAGGGACATGTGACCTTGTGTTTGGCAGTTAGAATATGAGTGAAAGACTTGCAGTCTTGTATTGACTAATGCTGGTCATTTTTTGGGAATACTGTATCTCAGGAACGGTACATCCTAGAGAGCTGAGACTCAGTTTAAAATCTTCCCGGACACCTGATGTACCTGTGTGCCAAATTTGGTGAGGATCAGTTCAGTTGTTTGGTTGCACATAAAGAACAGACAGACAGACAGAAACTCATTGTTATATATATAAGAGATGGACTAATGCCCGCAGTGTTGCCCTTTAGCCACAAGATGCCACTGTTTCCCCCCTGCTGTTCCTCCACAAACTTTGTTAGAGACTGGTTGGTAGGAGGAAGTGCTACACAGGAAGCTCTGATGTGGCCATGTTAGTTAGTCAGTCTCCTAGCATCTGTGAAAGGCAGAGATGCTGGCATAGGATCTGTCGCCATCTGCGCTGGGAAACTTTCTGCCGGGAAAAGAGAATAGCGCTGGGTGCACAGAGATGACCTCTTCTACACTCCTCACCTTAGATGGGAGAAGATCGCGCAGGGGAATGCTGCTGGGGAGTGACGAAAACCGGGCCTCATGAGGAGCCGCATCAGGAGCTGTGACTGAATGTATGACAGTCCAGAGGCAATGCCGCTCGCAGTGGAGGAGACACCACATCATCAGCAGCTATTTCAGCCAGAAAGGTCCACAACCCGGGTCGGTAAGCCTGAGCTCAGGTTCTCTGCCCAGCGGTGGTCTACGACGTGCACGCAGCAATAGTTGGCTTTGGTGGCAAAGTGTATGATTAGGGTGTTAGCATTTTCTATTGACACTCAGTTCGGCCTGTTCCTATCAGTTAAAGACATCTTCAGTTAACTATTATTTGCATTATTAAGGACTCTTCACCATTTCCTGTTGCAACCTAACCTCAGAGGATCCTGTATATTTCTGAAATATTACCAAGTTCAACAAATTGCCTGTTTCCACTTGTTCAGGACAGATATTCACTAGGGGTGACCAGGGAGGTCTGGGTTTAGACTTTTCTATAAGTTTGTTAGCCCTCATCTGGGCTTTATATACGAATCACTTTCTTCTTTATAAAGTGGTAATAATAGGTAATCGGGGCGGCCGTCCTAGACGGGCTCATCAGTAGGCAAACTATAGTGAGGTAGTTTGGATATATAGAGTCTACCAGGTTATGCAACACAGGGGTCTCGGCTATCCAGCCGAGTGTGTGTGAAATTTAATGTGGTTCTTTTACTGTGGTCTTAGTAAAACACGTTCTTAGCTGAACTGGTATTGGGTCGTCCGTCTCGTCTGTGATTTCACTGTATTCTTGGGAGCCCACCCCTGTCACGGCTTACATATAGTAAATATAACACAGGAGGAGCAGACTGTAGTGTCTCATAATTATAACACAAGAGGAGCAGACTGTAGTGTTTCATCATTATGATACAGGAGGATCAGACTGTAGTGTCTCATTATTAACACAGGAAGAACAGAGTGTAGTGTTGTAAAATACTGTATACTTGAGTGAATTCTTACTCACGGGTTGACCCATAAGGTAACATTATTGGAGGACTCAGCTTCTTATAAAAACAAGGACATTTATTAGAGTCTTCATGGAAAAGTAGATACAGGAAAAACTTCCAGAATAACAGAAATATCAGTCAATGTCTTATTAGCGTCATCATGTGAGAAGCTCATAGTTACGTTTCTTCAAGCTGGATCTCTTGTAGTTCCTTCTTGGTTCATACTTGTTCAGATCTCTCCAGGTGTCAGAGGAAGACAAGCAGACCCAGCCATGTGTGTCTGGCAATCACTTGTATTCATGAGAGGGGGTGTTCCCCAGCATCCTTACACTTTTACAACTGTATTTGGACAACACTAAAATAAGTGTGTACCCTAACCACACCCATGTACCGTAAGATAGAAGAGTGTCGTCAGCAACTATAATTAACTCTTACAGGTCACGAATATTGTAATCTAATAATATATAACATTTCCCCCTCTTGTTTGAACCCTCAAGATGCAGAGTTTTATCATTAGACAATATTCATAGAACATAATTAGACTATATCTTCTTTCTTCTTTTTGAATACTGGAACTTAATTTTCATAAATAAATGAATTGTCCATATAACAATAATTTATCAAATTGCAATCAATTATGACATTAATAAATGTTATAGTAAACTTTGATAAAATAGGAAAATGATTTGATATACTAACTAAACTAGACTCCTAGGCCTCTTTCATCGTTTTCTTCTGGTCATCATCTTCTGTCATAATAGAAGGTTTAACACAAAAATCCATTGTTATAGTTTTTTTGACTTGTTAACTTAAAGTCCTTTAGTTTATAGATTTTCATCATATTGTGCAGATATTATAACATTGTCCAATAAAGTTCATATTATGAAGATACTGATAAAACAACAAAGTCCATATATTAAGTATGTATTCATTCTGATAACTTTGTCATAAGACACTTTCCTGTTTACATAGACTGTAGAAAAGTCTCCTTTAATTATCTTGACCACTTGTCACTGTGGAACAGCTGTGACACTTCTGGAGCAGCTCTGGAAGTGTTAATTTTGACACACATCTCTTCTACTTGTCACAATATTAAAGTATCTTATACAGAATACCTGTGTTAGGGTTTTATCATCCATAACCCTTTTGCTCACCAACCAACTTTCCTTGAAGTTTTGCAGTTGATAGTATTCCATGAAAATGTGATGAACTCAGTCCAATCATCATCTTATCCATGTTTCCAAACTCCAGTAATAATTTTTCGTCAATAACTGTTAAATTATGAACACAGTACTTGGCATAAACCTAAGTGTATAGCTTTCATACCTTTAAGTTGTTTCTTTCTGCACATCTTTTTCTTCTTGTATCTGTTAAAGTCTTTAATTAATATTTGATATCAAACTTTATCTTAATCTTGGACTTGATTGAAGATAAACTTTATTGGCCTAATACTTCACCCAAGCTAGGCGATTTACTGACCTTATAATATCACAGTGTACCATATCATTCATTTATATATCATACTTATCTTTTATATGCCAAATATTAATATGATATATAACAATTATTGATATTCATATTTTTATCAAATAATAGTACTTTGGATACTACATACATAAACCAAAACAACAAACCCCCCTCCTCCTCCTCCATTTTTTTTTTTTTTTTTTTTTTTATTAATTATAAAAAAAAAAAACAAAAAAAAAAAAAATAAAAAATAAAAAAAAATATATTTTAATTAAAAAAAAAAAAAAAAAAAAAAAAAAATTTTTTTTTTTTTTTTTCTTCCTCCACCCCCCCCCCTTTTCTTTTTTTTCCTCCCTCCCCCCCCCCCCCCCTCCTTCTTGTGGCCCACGGGGGGGGACCTATAAAAAGCCCCCCCCCCACCACCGAGGGGCCCCCCCCCCCAGCCTTGCCCCCGCCCCCCCCCTCCCCCCCCCCCCCCCCCCCCCCCCCCCCCCCACCCCCCCGCTTGGGGTCCGGCCTGGGGGCGGGGGGGGCCCCCCCCCCCCCCCGCGCCCCCCCCCCCCCCCCCCCCTGGGCCAAAACCCCCCCCACCCCCTGGGGGTGTGTTTGGGGTCATTGCCCTGTTGAAAAATAAATGATGGTCCAACTAAACGCAAACCGGATGGAATAGCATGCCGCTGCAAGATGCTGTGGTAACCATGCTGGTTCAGTATTGCTTCAATTTTTAATAAATCCCCAACAGTGTCACCAGCAAAGCACCCCCACACCATCACACCTCCTCCTCCATGCTTCACGGTGGGAACCAGGCATGTAGAGTCCATTCGTTCACCTTTTCTGCATCCACAACACGGTGGTTGGAACCAAAGATCTCAAATTTGGACTCATCAGACCAAAGCACAGATTTCCATAGGTCTAATGTCCATTCCTTGTGTTCTTTAGCCCAAACAAGTCTCTTCTGTTTGTTGCCTGTCCTTAGCAGTGGTTTCCTAGCAGCTATTTTATCATGAAGGCCTGCTGCACACAGTCTCCTCTTAACAGTTGTTAGAGATGTGTCTGCTGCTAGAACTCTGTGTGGCATTGACCTGGTCTCTAATCTGAGCTGCTGTTAACCTGCGATTTCTGAGGCTGGTTAGTCGGATGAACTTATCCTCCACAGCAGAGGTGACTCTTGGTCTTCCTTTCCTGGGGCGGTCCTCATGTGAGCCAGTTTCTTTGTAGGGCTTGATGGTTTTGGCCACTGCACTTGGCCCCCCCCACTCTTTCCCTTTTTTCCCAACCCCCCCCCCCCCTTCTTTTTTTTTTATAAACCCCCCCTCCCTCTTTTTTTTTTTCTCTTCTTTTCCCCCCCTTATACACAATATCACACCCCCCACCCCACCCCCCACAGCCGCCCCCCCCCCCCCCCCCCCCACCACCACAACCACGGCCCCCCCCCCCACCCACAAGGCAAAAACCCCCCCTTCCACAACCAAACCGGCCCCCCCCGCGAAAAAAAAAACCTCTCCGGCCCCCCCCTCCACAACCCCCCCAAGAAAAACCCAGAGGGGGCCAAAGGGAAAAAAAAAAAAAAAGGGGGCCCCTTTGAAAAACCCAAAAATAAAAACCAATTTTCAATTTTTTCCCCCTTTTTTGTTAAGCATATAATTCCACATGTGTTAATTCATAGTTTTGATGCCTTCAGTGTGAATCTACAATTTTTATAGTCATGAAAATACAGAAAACTCTTGAAATGAGAAGGTGTGTCCAAACTTTTGGTCTGTACTGTATATATATTTCTACACACATTTCTATATATTTCTTTTTTTATATCAAGATATGATCACGTGAAGTCAAAGACCCAATAGAATCACTACTGACTGTGATAACCAGTCAGTTTCTAACAGTTGTGATGGAGATCTTTAGTGAATCCAAATCACCAAAATACAACAAAATCTACTTGGCTTGAATAGTGGCAGTTACCTGTATATATTTGGGAGCAGAAACCAGAACAGAAAAAGTTGTGCACCCTCAGGTTAGGAGCCTGTAACTAACAAGCCATTATTTACAATATATTTAAAGAAGATCTCACTTTTTTTTTCACTTTATTGTAAAGAGCCTGTGTCATGTTAAGAACCAGACAGAACAAGGCATTTAGTTTATGTTCAAGACTTGAAGAGGTATTCCATTAATAAGTTATTCTCTATCCACAGTGTAAATGCAAAATCAGTAGGTGTCTGACCTCTAGGACCCCCACCGCTCATGAAAATGAGTGTCGGATTCCTCTCCATTGGAGTGGAGTGACAGGCATGTATGAATGCTGCTCCTCCACTCAGTACTACGGGACTGTCAGGGGTTGCCAAACACTGTACTCCATTTCTCTTTAGAAGTCCCAGTGAGATGAATGGAGTGACTGCTTCTCCATTCAAATAGAGAGACTTGGGACCCCCATGCTTGTGATCAATGGGAGTAATAACAGCTGGGTTCCTACGTATCTAGTAGTTATACCATATCCAAGTGAATAGGAGTTAACTTGCTATTACCAAAAAATACCCCTTGAAATAAGAACAGCAGCAGATAACCTTGTAACCCATCCAATATTGGTATGCTACAAAATAAACATACACATTTGTACCTGGAGAACTCTGTGGGAAAGTTCCATTAATTTCCGTTTGTACTGTGCAATTTTTGCCATTGTTGTTGCCTGATTTTTCTGTAACTCACTTATGTCTTCAGAGATAATCTGGAATTGGAAATTAAAGTGAGAAAACAGACAAATCTGTCAGTTTCCTTTTAAAGACGAAACTTCCAGACTAAAGCTTACATCTAGCCTGGTCTGGTGCTGCTTTGTCATTTGATCTTGTACTTTTAGTCTTCTAAGAAGTTCTTTAAAGCCAACCATAGCAACAGGAATCAGTCTAAAAAAAAAAAAAAAAAAAAAAAAAAAAAACAAGAACATTTACCACTGTAATACCTTACTTGTAAACTGTATTTAATAAACATTTTAACAGTTCACATCCAAGGCAAGTCTGCACAGATCCATTCTTAAATCGATCCAGAAAGTGCTGCAAGCACAAGTTTTTCGTCCAGCAATTTCAGTCAAGAAAAAAAAAACAAAAAAACACTGACAACTGACGGATCCCATTGTAGTCAATAGGATTCCTTGGGCTCCATTTGCGTCCACTACTTTTGCAGTTCGTTTTTCCGTTCTTCTGATCCTCTGACGGATACAGTCCTCCATCAGGATATGAGGAAGAACTGGAGCAACTAAAAACGTTCCGGGAACCAAGTGGTTAATTATAACAATTTTCTCATTTCTGACTGTATGGTTTGAGGAAATATTGCAACGAGGCTTCCCCTTGTACTGAAAAACCGCCATCTTTTCTTTTTGGTGGGAAGTTTCTATCCAATCCATGTAAAAAAAAAATAAATACATTTTTTTATATATATATTTTTATTTTAAAAAAACAATTTGAAGGGAGGTGCCTGGGGTTGTAACTTTACTTGTAAAATAGCTTTCAACGCTGCAACAATATGCAGTCTTCGCCCCAGGTGAACAGCAAAATGTATAGCGATCAGGTAACCAAATCACCCGTAAGGGTTTGTTCAGGGGAAACTTAGTAAGATGAGCACAGATAAATCCCCCATACCCTAGCCCAATATCTTTAGATAGCAGGGCAGGCTCACAAACAATTAAATAAATTTGCTACCGGTGCACTGGATTTCAAAACACTTAGATGATGAATCTATGCCCAGATAATAGCCTTTCCTGGGCATAAGATATGAGCAGCGAGAGATCTTTCAGGTCATTACCAAATATCTTGCCAAAAGCAAGTGTCTGCTCCAGGCCAGTACAATGGTTAAAGAAGTCACCAGATTACTCCTGTGCCAATCTGGTCAGCGATGTTCCAGACTCAGAGGTGGAAAGGAACACTCAATGTTTTGTGATCTACCCCAAATCTTGACATGCACTGGAAAACTAAGTCATTACTGCCTGGTTCTAGTCATTGTCCTTAAACTGGGAGATAACCCACTGGACATGACATTTTTTTTTTTGCATATAACCAGGCTAAATGTTATGGGTATATTAGAGTGTTTTGACCTCAATTTCTCCAGGTATTATAGGCACTTTAAGCATAACATAACTCAAATATACTTTAACCCCTTAATGACGCAGGGTAGTTTGTACGTTAATGCTCTGTGACTTTTTTCATATTTTCCCTCCCCGTCTTCCAAAATTCATGACTTTTTTGCTTTTCTGTCCACATAGCTATGTGAGGGCTTATTCTTTGCATGACGAATTGTACTTTCATTTGCCACCATTTTGGGGTACATATAATGTTTTGCTAGGTTTTATTTACGTTTTTTGGGGGTCCATGTGAAATAACACACAATTCTGTCATAATTTTTTGCATTTTGTTTTTAAGGTGTTCACTCTGCATTAAAAATGACATGGCAGCTTTGTCCGGCAGGTCATTACGACGATACCATATTCATACTGGTTTTATTACGTTTTACCGCTTTTACAAATAAAACGTTGTTTTTTGAAAATGAATGATTTTCCTTCGGTCAGCGTATTCTGACACCTATAACTTTTTTTACTGTACTGTTGACAGAGATATGTCAGGGTATCTTATTTGCGGGACAAGTTGTACTTTTTATTGAGGCCAATGTTTGGTATGTATGACTTTTTGATCACTCTTATTGTTATTTTTTGGGGAAAGCAAAGTGACAAAAATATGTTAATTTGCGTATTGCGGTATATATATTATTTTTTACAGCATTCACCATACGGGATAAATAACATCATTTTTGGATAGTGGGAACTTATATTCACGTGGGGAAGCCTAACATGTTAATGTTTATTTACATTATATTTTTTTAATATAAAGGTGGGTTTTTTGAACTTTTTATTTTTTATTTATTTTTGAGTGTTTTTACTATGCGATTCTGTGTTTTTCACTTTTTACCTATCCCACAAGAGGACTTGAAGCTGGGATCTCAGATCCCCTGTGTAATGTCCTGCAATACATAGTATTGCAGAACATCGCACAGTAATTCCTATGGGAACTGTACATAGGAAGTCAGGAGACCGTGGCTCGACCACCTGGCTGCTATGGCAACCCCTTGGAACCTGCGATCTTATCGCAGGGGGTCCGCGGGGTGACGGTCCATAAATTAGTGAAATGGAGGTAAAACGTGGTTTGGTTCACATAGAACAGTCAGTATTTTCAACTTGGTGTGACAACTGCTACGTTCTATGATTGAAGAAAAGATTTTTCAAGAGGATATGGAGGGATATTTTGTCTCATCGAAGAGAATGCCATATACGCATAGGGAGACTTATAATGGTTACTTTTTACTGAAATTCTCTCAGATCAATGGCATCTTTGGATTCTGCTTCAATGAGACTGAAGTGAGTATAGTGATATCAGCTGATCCAGGTACTGCAGCATACACCATCTTACCCTTTAAAACAAGTCTGTGCAGGCTATAAACCCATTGGACATTTTAGACTCAGAAGTTTCTAGAATAGCCAGCAGAATATAGTAAATGTGAAGCTCTGCATTGCCAAACGATAGCCTCAAAATCTTAATGATTTAGAGATGATCTGCAAAGAGGAGTGGACCAAAATTCCTCCTGACATGTGCAAACCTCATCATCAACTACAAAAAACGTCTGACTGCTGTGCTTGCCAACAAGGGTTTTGCCACCAAGTATTACCGTATTTTTCGGACTATAAGACGCACCTAAGTTTTTAGAGGAGGAAAATAGAGAAAAAAATGTTGCAAAAAAAATGTGGTGAAATATTTAATATATGGGAGTTGTAGTTTTACAACACCTGTAAGGCCACTTTGACAGGTGGCCCTGCAGCTGTACGGGGAAGCATAGGGCATTTTTTTTTTTTGCCGGGCCAGGTGTACTTTTTAGTTGTACCATTTTAGGAAATATCTATCGTTTTGATCACTTTTTATTCAAATCAAAGGCAAAACAGCGAAAAAAACGGCGGTCCAGCACTTTTTATTTTTTTTTTCCTGCTATGACGTTCACCCTACGAGAAAAATATTTTTATAAGTTTGTAGACCGGGCATTTTCGGACACAGGGATACCTAATGTGTATGTGTTTCACAGTAATTTTCTACTTTTATATGTATTCTAGGGAAAGGGGGTGATTTAGAACATTTATTTATTTATTTATTTTTTAACCATCTTATTTGCCCCCCTAGGGGACTTGAACCTGCAATCATTTGATTGCAAGTCTCATAGACTGCTATACAACTGTATTGCAGTCTATGGGAGATTTTGTACATTATTATTGCGGCTGGTCATAAGGCTCCCGGCTGTCACAAGAAAGGTACGAGGGTGGTGGGGACCGGCCCCGGGGCAGCTTTACTACTTTTCGGGGGCTCACAGATAGTAATGCCGGCGATCAGAGTGGACTCTGCATTACAGCGGAGACCTGGTAGCTATGGCTTCACAGACCCGGCATCCGCCGTAATAGCACGGTGGATCCGGTGAGGTTTACACCGCCGGGACACCCTCTCAGCCCAAGGCCCGCAGCATTGCTCCACTCCTCTCCTCTATCGCTGCAGGAAGCCAGCAGCGGCAGGAATGGGGCTATGCTGCAACCCCCGCTCCTCTGCACCCCCCCCCCCCACCACCTCACATTCGGACCATAAGACGCACCCCCATTTTCCTCCCAAATTTGAGGGGGAAAAAAAAGTGTGTCTTAAAGTCCAAAAATACGGTAAGTCTTGTTTGCTAGAGGGATCAAATACTTATTTCTCTCTGCAAAATGCAAATAAATTTATAAAATTTATACAATGTGATTCTGGATTTTATTTTTGATATTCCCTCACTGTTAAAATTAACCTACCCTTAAAATTATAGACTGTTCATGTCCTTGTCAGTGGGAAAACTTACAAAATCAGCAAGGGATCAAATACTTCCTTCACTGTATATATACACAAACATATAATATATTACATTATATATATATATATATATATATATATATATATATATATATATGGCTTGATACAGGCTCATTATAGAGCCGAAACGTCGCATAGGGCAATAAACCCAATTTTTATACTACGGAGTGCTGCCTGTTTTATATATATATATATATATATATATATACACACACACATTATATATAACATATATATATATATAGTGAATTAGATACATGCCGCAGAAACTGCAAAGTCAACATCATTTTTTATCTTTCCAGGACAAATAGTAGCCCAACTAATAAGCTATCTAGCGTCAGTCAACGATACAGCAAATCTATGAGTGGCAGTGACAAGGAAGCAAATTACCATTTGTCATTTGATCACTGGCCATGTTATGCTTAATGTTTATACTGGACAATGATCAAGTAGAAACAGATAGAAGGCCTGCAATAAATGACTGAGATCCTTCAAATGATCTTTGTATTCACAAAGACGTAGAAAAACATGAAAATAAGCCCACAATGGTATAAACCAAAATTTAGGAATAACCAATAGAGTGGAAAAAAAATGCTTCCATATAAGACTTGGCAATTAGGACCCACATCAAAATCACAATTAATTGAACATTTTACATCAATTCCGATTAAGAAATGATTATTTTATGAAACTCCCATCCAATTTATACGCCCCAACCATGCCACTGAATTTTGGTTTCAGTCAGTAATCCTGATTGGATAGTGTACAGTTAGTGACATATCCTTTACCTAATGACAGTGTGAGACAGGTTGACATTGATGCAAAATAACTGAAATAATCAATGTGAGCAGGTTCGCAAGGATTAACTGAGCTGACTTTTAGTTTCGGTTATTTTGTGGTTGACTGCCCAACCATACTTCCATAAAAGATTATAAAAAAAAAAAAAAAAAAAACAGAACAAAAAACACTCACCTATCTGGATCAGGATTATCAATTTTTGCTTGATCCCAAATGACTGGGTCCACACCTTAAAAAAAGAAAATATTTAATTCACCAAGTGACTTTTACAGTTTTTTGTTTTTTTTTTAAAAGGTCTTTTAGTGCTATTAATGGGTTAATAAGTGCACCCAAATACCTTTAGCAGTGTTTTGATTTCTGTCACATGACTACCCCCAATGATATGGGTAAATACACATTTTTGATACATTAAGCTAGAAGTTAGGCAGGGGGAGGGTGCTTAGCTTAGTGTAGCCAGGTCATTTTACCCCGAACAACCCCTTTAACTCTTCTGAAATGCCTTTTTATAGTAAATGTGAAAGGTTTGTCACTATTATGTTTAAACATGGCAGATCTCATTGTGGCAGATTTGCCACATAATTCATCCTATGGACTGCAAAGGATGAAATCCACAGTAAAATGAAATGAATTGCATCCATTTTCCTGGAATTGTCATAAGTCACAGGGTTTTACTTGGAAATTTAGAAGTAAAATTTGCATTTTAAATGTCCCATATTGACATATCATTAACATGTAAGTGTCCTTTCACTTTTTTTTTTTTTTTTTTTTCACTAATCAACGAACTAACAAGTGGTAAATATTCACATAAAATGACAAATTCTCATATCAATGACATATTTTGATTCTGCTTCAACGATCTAAACAAGTGGTAGCAGGTAGAGGAGTCCCATATTCACTGTGTATTGCCAGTATGTACAGATATAGCAGTTGTAAAAAGGGGGTCCTTCAAATAGCTGTGGTAGGAAGGATACAGTGGGGGGAAAAAAGTATTTAGTCAGCCACCAATTGTACAAGTTCTCCCACTTAAAAAGATGAGAGAGGCCTGTAATTGTCATCATAGGTAGACCTCAACTATGAGACAAAATGAGAAAACAAATCCAGAAAATCACAGTGTCTGATTTTTAAAGAATTTATTTGCAAATTATGGTGGAAAATAAGTATTTGGTCAATAACAAAAGTTCATCTCAATACTTTGTTATATATCCTTTGTTGGCAATGACAGAGGTCAAACGTTTTCTGTAGTCTTCACAAGGTTGGCACACACTGTTGCTGGTATGTTGGCCCATTCCTCCATGCAGATCTCCTCTAGAGCAGTGATGTCTTGGGGCTGTCGCTGGGCAACACGGACTTTCAACTTCCTCCAAAGGTTTTCTATGGGGTTGAGATCTGGAGACTGGCTAGGCCACTCCAGGACCTTGAAATGCTTCTTACGAAGCTAGTCCTTTGTTGCCCTGGCGGTGTGCTTGGGATCATTGTCATGCTGAAAGACCCAGCCACGTTTCATCTTCAATGCCCTTGCTGATGGAAGGAAGTTTGCACTCAAAATCTCACAATACATGGCCACATTCATTCATTCATGTACACGGATCAGTCGTCCTGGTCCCTTTTTTTTTTTTTTAAACTCGGTTTATTGAACAATCGTACAACAAATTACACATCAATAGTACAAGCTTAAAAAGGAATAACAAAGGACATATTCTAAAAGTTGTACAAAGACATATCAGAAACTAGACAAAAAGAACCAAAACAGTGCTGCATAGTCCATGGTAGATGTAAATATCAGATACAAATCGTCCAGGAGAGAATCCAGGCAAGGGAGCCGAAAGAAACACAGAGTCCAAATCAACCTGTAGGGAGCAAAGGCATATACAAATACCCCACACATATACAAACAAGATATCCTAATAAATACTTCCTATGGCGGAACTCCAGGGAGACTTAGTAGATAATAAGGAAAATACTATACAACTCAAACTGGACACTCCTTCCTGCGTCTAAGCAGTGAGTGTGTGCAGGGCATTACGAAATGATGGGGCTGTGTATAGAGTCAGAGGTGGGTCACACCAAGAGCCCCAAACCTTCCGAAATTTTTCAGGGCAACCTCTGCCTTTATATACTATTTTATTATATGGGATGATGGAATTTACCAATTTCCTCCACATGGATAGGGAGGAGGGGCGAGGATCCATCCAGCGCAAGGCAATAGCCTTCCTGGCTAGGAAAAGGGATTCTCGCAGAAAGATGCGAGTATGATGGGGCCATATTTCCTCATCCAGGATACCAAACAGACAAATTTCAGGCGAACATGGAATTGGGGTCCCCAGTATGTCTGATAATAAGTTCATGACCTCAGTCCAAAATGCTTTAATTATAGGACACTCCCATATCATATGCCAAAAATCACAATATCTAGCAGTGCACCGTAAACATCCAGGATGTTGTAGCCGTCCCATTTTATGCAGACGTGCAGGGGTCAAGTAACTTTGATTCAAAATGTTTACTTGTATAAGCTTATTATTAGCGGCTGGGGAAACAAACTGTGCCGACTCCAAAAGGTCAGAAAATGTCTCGTCTGTGAGAGCAGGGATAAGAGTGAGCCATTTCGTTAGAGCCGGAGCTTCCAGACGAGACATCCTAACCTGTATAAGATGGGCATACAATGCTGAGATAAGGCCCTGGGGACCTTGAGACCTGAGCACCCCTATAAGGGGATATGTGGAAATGCTGACAGCCGGTGGAGGAAACTGTGTGGACATGGCGTGTCTAATTTGGAGAAACCTGAAAAATTGGGTTCGAGGGATACCAAATTGGGTACTCAAAGAGTCGAAAGAGCGGAATACGCCCTGATCATAAATATCAGCCAGGGACGTAACTCCAAACTGTTTCCAACTCCGTGCATCCGGAAGGGCATATAATTCGGTCAAACCTGGGTTATCCCATATCGGAGTTTCAGTAGGGACTCCAGTATAAGCCGCCACCCGCTTAGCTCGCTGCCAGACCTGTATTGCCAATGTATGGATTGGGAGCAAGCTACCTCTATACAGGTGTGGGTGTTCCAAAACCGGCCATAAGTTGGGTATATGTAGATGATATGCTAAATGTGCCTCAGGGCCAGGCAGAGGATCCGCCAACAAACAGGACCTAAGATATCGAAGTTGACCAGCAAGATAATATAAAAATATATCAGGAAGAGCCATCCCGCCCATAGCTTTAGGCCGCTGCAATGTGGAGAAACGTAATTTAGACCTCGAACTGCCCCATATAAAGGGAATAAGTATGGAATCCAATTGCTTAAAGAACTTCTGTGGTACTGACACAGCCACATGTTCTAAAATATACAAACATTTGGGGAGGACCACCATTTTAATAAGATTAATCCGCCCTGCAACGGACAGGGGTAAAGCCCCCCACACCCTAAATTTAGTCCGAAAATGACCAAGCAGTGGATATATATTTAAACTCAGGAATTGTCTATGATCATTGGAAATATGGATCCCTAAGTATTTACAGGCATCTACAACCTTCAGGCCACAAATATATTCTCCCATATTTCCCAGTGATTGTCTAAAAAGGGGCATATATGATGATTTGGCCCAATTTATCCGTAGACCAGAGTATATACCAAATATATCGATTATTGCCATAGCTCTAGGGAGTGTATGAGCAGGGTCAGACATAAATAATAGGAGGTCGTCTGCATAAAGGGCTGTCCGTTCCTCCTTAGTGCCAATAATCACTCCCTTGTAAACCGGGTCTGTCCTAAGGATAATAGCAAGAGGCTCTATCGCCAATGCAAAGAGTAATGGAGACAACGGACATCCCTGGCGAGTTCCCCTAGAGAGAGTGAAATACGGGGATAACGCACCATTAATGGAGAGTGCGGCTCTAGGGGACTGATAAAGGAGCATAATCCAAGCAATAAACAATTCCCCAAAACCGAAACACCTCAGAACCTGAAACAAAAATGGCCATTCCACCGAATCAAATGCCTTAGTGGCATCAAGGGAAGCCACCGCCCAATCCTGTTTAAGAGCAGCCCCTATCTGAGAAACCACCTGGACCCGTCTAAGGTTATCAGAAGTAGATTTGCCGGGCATGAAGCCCGTTTGGTCTGAGTGAATTAAATCCAAAACCACAGTATTCAACCTCTTAGCGAGAATTTTAGTAAGTAATTTATAATCGATGTTAAGGAGAGAAATAGGTCTATATGACCCACAGTCCAACGGATCCCTATCTGGTTTAAGAAGGAGAACAATATTAGCATCATAGAAGGAATCCGGCAGAGTGCGGGCCACAAACGCCTCTTGATAACATTTCAATAAGACAGGGAGCAGTTTATCCTGATATTGTACATATACCTCAACCGGAATACCATCCGGGCCCGGTGATTTCCCTTTGGCCATGTCCACCAATGCATCAGATAATTCCTCCAGTCTAAGGGGAGAGTCCAGAAACTCCCGTTGTTCATTTGTCAGGGTTGGAAAGGAAACATCTGCCAAATACTGGACAATATCCTGAGTAGGTGCATGTAACTGAGATTGGTAGAGGGTCGAGAAATATTGAGGAAAACGGTCACGGATGGCCGCACTATCAGATAGGGCATCCCCGTCCATCGAATTAATTCTCAAAATTTCTGGAGAGGCTGTGTTATAATGGATAAGATGAGCTAAAAGGCTACTAGACTGATTACCCAACTCATAAAATCGTTGTTTAGTGAAAAATTGAGACCTGCGGGCCTTTTCATGTAGAACATGTAGATATTGCCTACCCAGTTGAAGCCACTCAGTTCTGGAGTCATCAGTAGGATTAGCTATATACGCGGCCTCCAACAATGCACATTTTTCAGCTAAGTCTCTCTCAAGGGAAGACGATTCTCTTTTAATGTATGAAATAGAGGATTTGAGACATCCCCTCAAATATGCTTTCATAGTTTCCCATAAGATAGTAGGTGTGGTGGTAGGGGAATTAATATCTAAGAAGGCTTGCAACTGATCCGGAATACGGTCATGCATTGCTATCAGCTTGAGCCAAAAGGGGTGAATACGCCAGTTATGAGAAGGTCTAGAGAGGTCAGTATCCCCAAATTCCAGCAGCAACGGAGAATTGTCAGACGTTGCCCTGGGCAAATATGAGATGTTAAGCAAAAGGGAACATGCTTTAATATTGCCTAGTGCATGATCAATACGGGACAGAGAGTGATGAGTGGCAGAATGACAGGAGAACACCAGGGCCTGTGGATATTTAAGACGCCAGAGATCATGCCAACCCATTTCCTGTACAAGCTGGGCCAGGGGGGTAGGGTGAGCACCAGAAGGGGCAGGGGCACCTACATTTAATCTATCTAGGGAAGCATCCATTAATTTATTAAGATCTCCCATGCAAACCACTGTAGCGGCAGGAAATTTAGCCGCAAAGTGGGCCGCTTCATGTAAAACTGAAAAGTCAGATGCAGGTGGCAAATAAAGTCCTAGGATGACATAAAGTTTAGACTCTATCCAGGCCTGCACAAACACATAACGCCCATCAGGGTCCCTAACAGTGAGGCCTGGCTCCCAGCGGAGCCTGCGGTGAACCAGGAGGGACACCCCTCTAGAGAAAGAAGTATGAGTGGAGTGCAGGGCCCACTGGACGCAGGGTTTTTGTAAGTATCTGGTCGTATCAGGTGCTAGATGTGTCTCCTGCAAGCACACCAAATCAGGGTTGTATTGTCTAAGGTGGGAAAAAAATAGTAGAGCGTTTCTTCACACCGCCCATACCCCGTATATTCCAAGAGCATACTTTAAGGGTCGCCATAACACCATACAATCACATTATACATTAAGAATGAGGGGTTCCCCCCGACCCCCACCATTAACCTCCCCACCAGACCGTTAAACCGAAAAAAGGACTTGCAGCAATAATTCAACCAAAACTGGAAACCCATAAGGGGCATTCCAACTATTAGTGAGGAGTCTAAGATTGCTCCTACACAATACGTGGCACTTGGTAAATGGGGGAAGTAGTGCACCCAAGATGGTATGGTAATAGGGCACTATCTTCAAACTAAAAAGCACAAGCAATAAACTATCACTATAATGTGAATCTCCAAAGGGACCCTAAACAGAAAAATTCTTGGCCGGTGCCCATGGGGCAGCCAAACACCCATCATATGAAAAGTCCATAGGCAACCGCAAGCAATAATAACAGTCATTAGCGGGGGCTGGGCCACAGGGGGCCCCCCCACCAGTCATCATATACCCTGTTACTGTCTGGGAGGTCGAGGCAGTAGGTTCAGCCAGTCTTCCGCCTCCTGTTGGGATGTGAAGAAAATAACCCTCTCCTCATGGATCACACGGAGCCGGGCAGGATAAGCCATGGAGTAATGAATGGAACTTTCCCGCAGTCGACGCTTGACATTGACGAAAGTGGCACGAGTCTTCTGTAGTGCCGCAGAAAAGTCGGGAAAAATGGAGATGGATGAACTGTTGAATTTAATCTCTCCAAGTTGACGTGCTGCCCGCAGCGCTGCATCTCGATCCCCACTGCTGAGAAGACGGGCCAACAGCGGCCTCGGAGGGGCACCCTGAGGGGGCGGTCTGGCAGGAACTCGATGGGCCCTTTCCACGGCAAAGGCAGGAGAAAACATGGCCTCCGGTAGGGTTTCTTTCAACCACCTCTCCATAAACTCACACGGATTAGCCCCTTCTGACCGTTCCGGCAAGCCAAGAATGCGCAGGTTGTTGCGACGGAGTCTGTTCTCAAGATCATCCGCTCTCTGCGTCCACAACTCAGCCGATCTCTCCAGTGCAGTAAGCCTCGCCGGTACTGGGGCTGAATTATCCTCTAAGAGAGAGATGCGATCCTCCACCTCCTTCACTCGACCCCGTAAGGTCTGAAAATCTTCACGCAAAAGGCCCACATCAATCTTGACTTCCTCAATTTTACCTGTGAGGGACGAGGTGCTGGACTGGATCGCCTCAAGCAACTGAGTCGTGACCTGTCGCAACGTGGGCTCCGCGTCCTCAGCAGGAGATGCCGCCGACGGTGGATCCAGTGCCGGCGGGCTGCGCTGCGGCTGCTCCCTGGCAAATCCCCGGAGACGCTCAGAAGCCGATCCTTTAGACTGGCGACTCATGGCAAGACAACAACAGTGACCACCAAGCAGCCAGTAGGTAGTATCAGAGGATTAGGATGCAGTACTCAATAGCCAGATAAATCGGCCAATAGGTGTTATCAGAGGGTCAGGCTATAGCGGCATCCACCATGCAGCCAACAGGTGTTATCAGAGGGACGGCCCCCAGCAGTGTCCACAATGCGGCCAATAGATAGTAACAGAGGATCAGGATACAGTACTCACTCGCCAGCCAATAGGTGTTATCAGAGGATCAGTCCATAGTGGCATCTACCATGAAGGCCAGTAGGTGTTATCAGAGGGACTATATCTAGCAATGTCCACAATACAACCTGTAGATAGTAGCAGAGGACCAAGATATGGCACATCAGCTGCCAGGAGGTGTTATCAGAGGGCCAGTTTGTTTCTGTGGGTAGGTACCCCAAAGTAGAGGCCCAGGGCACCCAGGCCGGCAGCCCCAATCCCCTGTCACCCAGCGCTCCACCGCAGAGCCCAGGCAAGCTACACAGCCGGCCACCGCAGGCCCCACCACGCGGGCAAGATGGCTGCTGCAGCTCACCGCCCGCACGGATCTCCACCGCCCGGCACAGCCGCCGCGATGTTCAGGACAGCCACCGGACCGAAGACCCGCGCAGGAGAAGCGCAGGAGAAGATGGGGTGTTCAGCGGTCACCAGAGCCCGGACACAAGCAGGATATCGGCAGGATTATAGGAGTCCTCGTCGGAGCTCAGCTCACATGCTGCCGCTCCGTACTCGCGCTAGCCACGCCCCCCTACCCGTCCTGGTCCCTTTGCAGAGAAACAGCCCCAAAGCATGATGTTGCCACCCCCATGCTTCACAGTAGGTATGGTGTTCTTTGGATGCAACTCAGCATTCGCTCTCCTCCCAACGACAAGTTGTGTTTCTATGGTCATATGGTTGTGTCATATGGTCATATGGTTTCATCTGACCATATGACATTCTCCCAATACTCTTCTGGAACATCCAAATGCTCTCTAGCAAACTTCAGACGGGCCCGGATATGTACTGGCTTAAGCAGGGGGACACGTCTGGCACTACAGGATCACAGTCCCTGGCGGCGTAGTGTGTTACTGACGGTAGCCTTTGTTACGTTAGTCCCAGCTTTCTGCAGGCCATTCACTAGGTCCCCCCGTGTGGTTCTGGGATTTTTGCTCACCGTTCTTGTGATCATTTTGACCCCACGGGGTGAGATCTTGTGTGGAGCCCCTTGATCGAGGGAGATTAGTGGTCTTGTATGTCTTCCATTTTCTAATTATTGCTCCAACAGTTGATTTCTTCACACCAAGCTGCTTGCCTATTGCAGATTCAGTCTTCCCAGCCTGGTGCAGGTCTACAATTTTGTTTCTGGTGTCCTTCCACAGCTCTTTGGTCTTCACCATAGTGGAGTTTGGAGTATGACTGTTTGAGGTTGTGGACAGGTGTCTTTTATACTGATAACAATGTCAAACAGGAGCCATTACTACAGGTAATGAGTGGAGGACAGAGGAGCCTCTTAAAGAAGAAGTTACAGGTCTGTGAGAGCCAGAAATCTTGCTTGTTTGTAGGTGACCAAATACTTATTTTCCACCATAATTTGCAAATAAATTCTTAAAAAAATCAGACAATGTGATTTTCTAGAAATGTTTTCTCATTTTGTCTCTCATAGTTGAGGTCTACCTATGATGTCAATTACAGGCCTCTCTCATCTTTTTAAGTGGGAGAATTTGCACAATTGATGGCTGACTAAATACTTTTTTTCCCCACTGTATATGTGTATCACACTGTACAAACTATGTATTGTAACTGTTCTCTCCAATGTGTCAGAACAGCCTGTGTAATTGGTATAGTCATTTTGATACGCACTCCAGGAAGCCCAGTGAAATGTGTGCAGTAATCATAATGCGCAGGCTAAAGAGGAAGAACCAATTCAAGATGATAATTCAATTATAGTAAATCTAACTAGCAAACCAGGGGTACTGACCAGGGCAGACATCGTGACAGTGGACCTTTGAAGGATCATAATGAATTTTTTATAATTTTATACTTTTATATCTGTTTTATATTTTCGTATCTGCTTAAGGTGTATTATGTGTAAAAAAAATATTGTTATCCTTAAAACTGAATATTAGATGTGGTTGTTTATGCTTGAAACTGAGTGTAATGTAATGTTACACTACCAGATAGTGTCAGCATTCCAAAGTGAGAATCCTGTGTGTCCAAGACGATATGTGCTTGGCTTGCTACCAGAAGACAGCTCCCTGGATCACAGCACAAGACAGAAGATTGCTGACCATATACAGAACTGCTTATATCTGTTTTCTATGCATTCAAGATATACTACACCAATTAGGATTGAACATGAGAACTTACGTTGCTATGTTAACCCTTTCCTATACTTGCTGCTATATGAACTTATGTTGCCTTAATAGTATGTCGGTGCGTTCCTGTATTCAGCTAAGCAGAGGAACTCATACCAACATTCTGTCTGGTGTCAATCCCTCGTCGATAGCACTTAGCTGATATCAATTGGGACAATGACAGTTACCTGGGGAACCTGGTCATCTGGCCCACAAAGGGTAACATGACCTTATCAGACCTGGCTGATTAAAAAGTCTATATGTTGATCAAAGAAAAATTGTGACAGGAACAGGTTACAGGGATCCATCAAAAGCCATGTGGCAGATTCTTGGAGTTACAACATAGTGTGGAGTCTGTCCCTATCTCCTTCTACCGCCAGGCTTAAATTACCAAGTCTGTAAGTTATCCCTTTTTATTGTACACTATTTACAAGTATTTGTCTTTGTGTTACTGTAACACACTGTACCTCTTTTACATATAATAAATCTAAAATTTAAGAAGATTATCCTTTGACTCTAATGTCCCCCCACTTCCGAAAAGTGAATAATGCTAGCCGTGTAACCTTGCTGTGTGTTGCAGTTGTGCATCGTGTAAGTATACTGGTCTTGTTGTACTGTAAGTGGTGAGTGATGGCAGCTTTTTGGGTAAAAGGGCGCTTCACTCCTATGTAGACTGGTGTGATGGGTGAGTTGGAAGGGCATGTGAAAGCAAAGTCCCTTCTATGATTGCATCTGGGTCAAATGTGTGCGCGCAGTGAGAAAGGTTAACGGGTAAACCCCAGAAGAGAAACAGGGAGAGTGGATATCTATGGGTGTGACTCTGATTCCTGACAAGCTGTATTTCTGGTTTGATACCATCTAAAAAAGTACTTCTGCTATCATGCACTTTAACCAGTGATTTCTCTGTTTTTCTTAGAGCTAGAACTGCAGGGCTTTCATACGAGTCAGTTTTCTACTAAAAGGAAGTAAAATAAGTTAATAAAGTATATTACAAACATGTTCACCAAACCCATCCCTACACAACAATAAAAGTCAAACACCACTTACACTTTAAACCCCTAACTCAGAGGTCAAATGTTTTATGGGCAGTGGTAATATAAATGAACCATATAGAAGAAACACAATGGAGCGTTGACTCCTTACCGGCAGGTGGATTTTGAAGAAGCTGTTTAATCTGTGCTGGGGAAAGCTCCGTTCGGGCAATGGTTAAAGTGACTCCAAGTTGTTGCAAGTTGGATTTGACATTGGCTTGTTCAAAGTGGTTGTTTAAAGCTGTAGCTGGGACTCTTCGGGAGGTACCATTTGGCGAGCGCTCCACTACATAGATGATCACCTCTGTTCTAAAAAATAAAGAAATGAAAAATTTTGAATGTGAGCAAGACTTCACAATAAGTGTCAGTCACAATCTAAACCAAGGTTCCATATACCTGTCAACTGTGCCCAAGCCAGACTAGCAATCCCACTGGTTTAACTTTAGGGACTCATTAATAAAGAGGCATGCACAGAAAGATATCTGCAATAAATAGACACACTTTCCAAGTGAAAAACTGCTGATTGTTCACAATCTTTTCAGTGCATTTCTGGTTCTATTCATACAGTAAAAAAAAATCATAGATATCACTTTAATAACTACTGAAAAAATTCTAAAGTTCTCAATTTATTGACTCGACATGACGGTAGCCATAAACAATCATCTTTTCTGATTCCTTTTCATGTACGGCCAGGAAAAATGTTTATTTTTTAAACATGCTAATAATTAAAGGGATTACCCAGGGAATAAAAAAGCTTACCAATGCACAGGATAAGCTTTGATACTAATAAACAAAATGGTCCTCTGGAGTCCCGCTTATTACCTTTCTGGAAAGGCAGCTGGGGAGGCTGGAAGTCTTGTTCCTCTGTCTCCCTGTAGCTGTTCCAACTCTGCCCAGGAACTTCACTGACTCCACCTACTCAAGATGCAGGCCCATTGAATAAAGCAGAATTGTTCATGTGACAGAAATTCAGAGAATCAGCTAGGGAGGCAGAGTCAAAAGACTTTTGGTTTCCACCGCTGTGCAAAGGTAATAAATGGGGCCAGGGTGTATATTAGTAATAAAGCTAACCTGGTGCAGGTAATGTTAGTTTGCTTTATTATTCACTGGATAACCCTTGAAAAATAGAAAACTAAACAGTACTTACCTAACCGAACCCTCACCACTCCTGGGGAGATCAGTGAGACGAGTACTGCCATATTTTTAATTTTACCTTTTCTGAACATATAAACATTTTTAAAGGGAGTGTATCACATCCCCTAAGCATATTTAACTGCCTCCACTGTGTTAAAGGGCACGACTCTAAGTTCACACCACACTAGTGCTGGCTCACTGTCATTTGGGTCCCTCGGGAGACCCAAACAATGGAGAGGTGCACCACTGAAAACAGCGGTTACACACGGAGCACAGCAGATCCCGTTGACTTTAATGGGGTCCGATGGGTGTCTGTCATTATTAAACCAAAAGTGGCAGAGGAAAAATTCCTCCGTGCAGCACATCTTCTCCAGCGAAGAATCCAATGTAGAAGTGAACCTAGCCTTACAGTGATACACAGCATGTTATATGTCACTTTTGAAGAAATGGGAGTAAAACATCTTTGAAGTCTCATGCAAATGAGGTAGTTGGTACACTGGGGATGGGATTTCTGCTCTCTGGAGCACTGCTGTTGCCACTCAGACCCTACCACTTCATGCTTGCACTACATTCTCATTGTTATGACAGCACCGATCCTTCTTGAGCAGCAAGAGCAGCGCTGCCAAGACTGAAGGCCTGCCCCTAGTGCACCAACTGCCTCATCTGCATAAGACTTAAGTTGTTTTTCTCCAAATCTACAATAGCGACATAAATAAAAAAAAAGATATGTTGTTTATCACTGTAATGTGCTCTGTAACATGGTGGTGGAAGATGAATATGCTTGGGCAAGGAGATAGACTACCTTTATGTCCCACCAAAAAACTACTTTGAAACATACTGTGCACTGAACATGTAGATATTGTGTCAAAAAGTCGCAAAACAGGGTTTTGTAATATTTTGAGCTTAGCCTAAAGTTCACATCTGCGCCGGCCTCTCTGTTGCTCTGGTCCATTGGAGGACCACAACAATGGTCAGTTGAATCATCAAAACTGGCTACATAAGGAGCCCAACAGACCCCATTGACTATAATATGATTCATTGGATGCCCGTTGTCACGTATATGTTTATTAAAGGGCATAGAGTGCCATTTAAAATCCCTGCTTTTCCAAAACACAAAGTGTATTTGTCATTGCTTACTGGTCATCAGGTAGTGTTTTCACTCCCTCCACATTTACAGTGAGGGTCTGGTGTCCTCCCAAGACTTTGTGCAGCGATTCTACTAACTGCTGCTGCTGAGAACGAATTTCGGCTTCCTTTTTGTTAAACACAAGTTCCACAAGACCATCTTCATCCTTGTTGTTAGGTATACAACTGAAACCAACAGCCTATTGAAAGACATTAAGAACAATCACTGACGTAGTATTATAAATCATATAAAGAAACCTTGCTTACCCAGTCACCACTGTACTAAGTTTTCCCTTGGTGCACGACCTGTAGCCGATTTTATCTCTCAGTATAGGACAGGTGACAAAGCTCACTGCCCCCAGGAAGAGAGAGGGGGAGCCGAGCTCTGGGGAGCAAACTTGTATTTCAGAGCTGTTATTTCCTGCTCTTCCAGTTCTCAGGTCAACTAATTGAATTTTGCTGATAAGGGCTCAGATAGGGGGTGGTTCATGGTCTGCGATCTTTCTAGGTAAACACATAACTAACAGTGAGTTTACTGCAAGCTGACTCTCCGTCCTGGAGCATGTAAGTGCATATTATTTAATCTATATTTAGATTTCTAGTAGTAATCATAATAAATAATCTCTCACGGTAAAGTCAACGTCTATATATATTGTGATACTTCATGGTGTCCTGTTCATCAAGCTGGAGTTCTGGGTTTGAATCCTGCCAAGGACAACATCTGCAAGGAGTTTGTATGTTCTCCCCGTGTTTGCATGGGTTTCCTCCAGGCACTCCAGTTTCCTCCCACACTCCAAAGACATACTTAAAGGGAAATGTAGATTGTGAGCCCTATATGGGACAGTGACTGACAATATCTCTAAAAGCGCTGTGGAATATGATGGCGCTATATAAATAAGCATAATTAATAAACAGTCAAATCCCTCCCATCAGTTTGCTGAAGAATACAGGAAGTGAGAAGAAGAGACAGCAGGCAAAGCTGCTAGAGTTGTAGAGCTATAACATTTGCCAAAGGGGGGGATGGTCCCTTCAAATAGTTGTATACCCCACCCCTAAATACTAGAAAAAGGTTTCTGGTATCACAAGAAAGCTGAGAATGCAGCACTAGCTATAAACATAACTGGAGAGATCACTAGTTAAAACCAGTTGGGAATGTGATTTTTATATGCAGCAAGAACTGCAGTTAATATAAATGTATACGTATTCCCCTAGTAAAAGCTCAGTTAAAGCAGTGCTAGGGAGAATTTTAGAGCCCACGTTCTATTAAAAAGAAGTTAGAAAAATGTTCAACCTAACGACAGATTTTTTTTCAGTGACCAATTTTCCTCCCATTATACTCTATAGAAGCTGCCTCTCTATAAGGCCACCCCCTTATCCAAAGACTACTTTTTTTGAGCAACTTCTGGGAACCCCTTTAAAATCACCACACATTGGACATACATACCCCATAAGACTAATGTGGACACAGATCAGTGCTGACCACATCACTGGACTGCAGAAAACAAAAATCTTGCAAGGGACATCAGGGAAAAGTGTCACAGAACCCATGCTAGTCAATGCAATCTGCCACTAAGGTACCGAGCATACAGACCAGCAGTCCCAATTTTGCCAGGACTATCTCAGGAACTGGGCCTTAAAAAGGACAGGTTTTATGTATACCCCACCCCTACATGTACATTCTTGGGGTTTTCCCAGGGGGGCTTTAAAGTTCAGATTATGACCTATGAAACATTAGCAAGTATTGCAAAAGTTAGCAGTGAAGGGTAAAAAGAAAGGGAATCCCTGCTGGGGTCTAGGAATAAGAGGGGAGCAATGCTAGGAACAAGGGCTGAGAAGGGAGCCAAGCTGAGGGCCAAGATTTAAAGGGACACAATGCTGGAGATAAGGAATAAGAGGGAAACCATGCTATGAACCATGATTTAATGGGATACCATGCTGGGAACCAGGAATAAGAGGGGGGACCATGTTGGGGACTAGGAACGATGGGAGCATCCAGAACTAGGAAATGTGAAGGTCATACGGGGAGTAAGAAAGAGTTGGGGTCTGCTATGCTTATGTGTTTGGGTTGAAGTGAATTGAGTACACTACTATATATTATTTTATTAATTATTCACAGTCTAGACTTAGTTCTGTGTAAAATGCTAAAGCATAAAATACTTGATTTTTGGCTTTTATCTTTATTTTGGTTTTTAGGGTGCTTATTCTTGCTTGCCAATTCCATTGCACACTTTAACATGCATTCTGAATACTTTTTTCTTTGAGATGGACAGCCTTATAAAAAGAACATTTTTCTGTGCAAAGGAGGGTTGGTTCAAAGAGGTTACACTGTATTTTGTTTTGGGTGTTACCGACGAGACCCAAGAAAATAAAAGGGCATTCCTTATTTCAATTTCCTTAGCATTCCCTGGGAGTTGCCAAGAAGATTCATACATAGTTCTGTTGGGAAAAGATTATTTTGTCATTTATTTAAATTCTGGCTCATTCTGGGTTTAGGAGTGTATACATGTACATACATTGCATAGAGAAAAGTATTGGGACACCTACATGCGTTTTTATCCCATTCTAAGTCCAAAGAAAATAATATGGAGTTGGTCTCCCATGTTCAGCTAAAATACTGTAGTTTCCACCCTTCTAGAAAGGATTTCAGCCAGATTTTGAGGTGTGTCTGTGGGAATTTTTGCATCCAGAGTGGGGGTAGACACTAGAGCGTTTGGTTCGCAATTTATGTTGTAGTTCATCCCAAAGAGGTTTGAAGGGGTTGAAGTTAGAACTCCATGCAGGCTAGTCAAATTCTTCTACACTAAATTCACCCAACCATTCCTTTATTGGTCCTTACTGTGCAGTTATGTTGGAACAGAAAGGGGTGTTCCCCAAACTGTCCCCACAAAAATGGAAGCACACATTTATGCAAAATGTCTTAGTATGTTGAAGCATTAAGATTTCCCTTCTTTGGAACTAAGGGGCCAAAGACAAATTGTAAAAAACAACCCCATAGCATTATCCCTCCTCCACTAAAATTGGCAGTATGGCTGTCATTCGCCAAACCCAGACTCGTCTGTCAGACTACCACATAAACAAGTGTGATTTGTCACTCCATAGAACATGTTACCACTGCTCCAAAGTCCAGCAGCAGCATGCTTTACACCACTCCATCTGAGGCTTGGCATTGTATTTAACGAAATAAGGCTTGCATGTATGTATGAAAATCCACACTAAAACCTGCTCCAGTTGGTCTGTATGTAGATTTTCTGCATGTAGACCCAGATGGTGTGTAAATATTCTTCAAGTTAAATGTTGGCAAACTGTTGACTCTCAGTTGTAAGAAAAGATATGTGGGCAACTGGACAATGCAAGGCCATGTGTAAATAAACAACTGTCATGCTCTGGCCATTTGGGTGTTTACTGCTTCATAGCTCACTTGGAAGCAGTGAGCTCAGTTCACACAGTCATGTTCAATATTCCCTAGACTTATCACAGTTATGTGAATACGGCCTTTATTATAATATACATATTAATTACATTAAAATATGCATTTAAACTTGGAGATAAAAAATTAGATTTGGCTCCTAAATATTTCATATTGCGAGCCAATGGCTCCTAGGTATTTTTTTATTATTATTATTATTATTATTATTATTATTCTGGAGCACTGCACAGTTCTGGTGTCATTTTATGAATCTCTGCTATAGAAATGGACTACCTGCAGTTGAAGACATAGTTGAGACTGGAAGCAGCAGATACAGCTTTCCTAATTGTGTATTTAACAGCTTGTCTCCACTGCTGTAGCACACAGAAGCAGGATCCTAGTGTGATGAACAAGTAATTTTTACCATAACAGAGGGGGAAGCTAAAATGCATAGTTCATAGGTTCCCTTTAAAAGCTCACACATGTGTTCTACTGAGGCACTGGAGAGCTCAGAAAGACCTGCAATATATACAAGATACACTAATCTATACAAGAAACAGGACTGACTCTTCCCTACCATATTCTATATCCCAAACCCAGATCCTTGATGAGGGCTCCCTAAAAGAGATCTACAGTGAAACCTGTCATTTCTACTGCTCAAAGATCTTTGGCAAATAAGTCAAGCATGGAATATAAGAGACATAAGGCTTAAGGAACAGGAGGTCAAGAGACAGGGGTTTCTCATGGTAATAAGGCTGGGGATAGCTGAAAGTCAAAACTAAATGCTAAATTACTTAAATGGTTAAAATCACAATGATTTACATATTTACCTTGAACCTACAAAAAGGATTTTCCTGGGTAAACTCCACAGGAGGAATGTTGTTACTGAAGTATCCTTTCCCGGTTCCCCAAAAAGCCTGAAGTTGGTTCCACTTGGCTAAGATGGCATCTCTTTCATCTCCAAGCAATGTTGGTGCAGACAGTGCACTTGCCGTGTTGATGAGTTGATTTGACTGGTTAGGATTTTGCATAGGCTGGCTGAATAGACCACCGCCAAGTGCTAATTAAAGATGATGATATGTGACACGGCAACATTACAAACAGAAAGAAAAGCAAAAATAAAAATGTCTATCAACAAACAAACGTAAAACTCACTCTAACTGTAATGTGGTGGCACCGGACTGTATACTAACCATTCTGCTGCTGTTGAGGTTGAGTGCCAAAACCCCCAAAGCCCAGGCCAGTTGATAACCCAGGATTGAGACCGGTGTTTGTTCCCGTCGTACCAAAAGTGCTTCCAAAGCCAAATGTTTTGTTTTGGGTGTTACCAAAGAGACCTAAAAAGTCATAAATAAATGAGGATTCCATTATTTCAATTTCTCAGGCATTCAAGTATTTAATACAAATACACTCACCTGTCCCCGATGCTCCAGTGTCCCAGGCCACTGTTTGGTCCTGCTTTCCCCCGGGGCATGACTCTCCCACATGTGACTGATGAGGCCACTCAGCAGTTTAAGGAAAGGTGACGTTTGCTCAGCAGTCACGTGGGGAAGGAACTTCCGCTAGAACGAGCCTTGGGGCGCCGTGGGATCAGACAGCGGTTTGGGACACCACCAGAGCACAGAGAACAGGAGAGTATGTTTTGTTTTGTTTTTTCCCCCACCTTCCCCGGCCTCCAGAGGAAAAAAAAAGCGTTTTTTACTGGACAACCCCTTCAAGTAAAAAACAAACAAAAAAAAAAACCTTCAGGCACTCTTCTGCCATTTTATTCATATGTAAATTAGGGGAACTTTAGGTTCATGGGCAAAGGAATATGAAAGGGGCCGAACTCCACCTCATCACACTCCAAGGAACAACAACGGAGTCTGATAGGGGGAAGCAGCCTGGGACCCCTGGTAACATCGGGGGTGCCACGGCCATCTTGCCAACGTGCAATAGCGTTCTCTGTGATGGAGGTACTGGGAGACACAGAGAGGAGCCATTCCATCAGCATGCTGCATGGAGGGGAGAGAAACAGCAGCCTCACAGAACACCAGCTAAGTGGGGCTCTCTTTACCCTTCCTGAATTGTCACTGTCACCACCTATACCTGCTAACCTGGCTGGACTTTATTGTTGCACATATTGTATTGACCCTTTCTAGCCCCCTAAGTAACTTAACCTTGATGCAGATGTTAGAGACTCAGTGTTGTAGACATTCAGTGCTGTGTAAGCTGCTGCTTTTTATCACGAAGGAATGGAATGCAGCTCCTCTTTTGTTTCTTATCCAATAGCCATGTGCCAGAACTATTTTACAACCAATCATGTTATGCTAATTATACTAGTCCAACTTGTTCTGTGTCTATATACTGTACTTAAAGTACCTTTTTCCCGCTATTAAATCAGAATTCACTTGATACAACAAAACACTGGACTTGTTCTTTGCCAACGTGAGGGAGGCATATAACTCATCAGCCCTACCGCCCCTGGGAAGATCGGATCACAACCTAGTACATCTCCGAACTGTGTACAAGCCACTTGTACGTAGAGAACCAGCTGTCACCCGCACAGTGAGGATATGGTCCGAGGAGAGTGATGAGGCTCTGAGGGATTGTTTTGACACAACCGCATGGGAAGTTTTGCAGGATTCGTATGGAGAAGATATAGAAGGACTCACACACTGCATAACGGACTACATTAATTTTTGTGTGGACAACACAGTACCCACAAAAGTGGTGAGGTGCTTCTCCAACAACAAACCGTGGATTAACTCTGATATAAAAACACTACTTAAGGAGAAAAAGATGGCATTCAGGACAAGAGATAAGGAGGGGTTGAGGGAAGTACAAAAGGAGCTGAGGCATCTAATCAGGCAAGGAAAAGCCAGTTATAAGGAAAAAATGGAAAAGCAAATGGAAAGAAAAGACATAAGGGGGGTCTGGGAGGGGCTTAAGTCAATTTCGGGTCATAAACAGTCGGTCTGCCAGATTGAGGCAGATGTTAACTGGCTTAATGAACTAAACCTATTCTTCAACAGATTTGATCACACACCAGCTCCTCCCACCCCAGAATGTCCTTCAGCTCCCCTCACCACAATAACTTCACCCCATTCACCCCATGTGGCTACTTCCCAACAGACCAGTAAATCCAGAAATCTGTCTTTATCTGACCACAGTCTGACCTTCACACGGGCCCAGGTGAGGAAGGAGATGAAAAAGATCAAGGCGAGGAAAGCCGCAGGGCCAGATGACATCAGTGCAAGGCTAATTAAGACTTGTGGGGACCAGCTGTGTGGTATAATTACATATATGTATAATATGAGCCTGAGGCAGGAAATAGTCCCTGAATTATGGAAATCTTCTTGTGTGGTACCAGTTCCAAAGAAACCTCACCCTATGGACCTCAACGACTACAGACCTGTAGCACTGACATCCCACTTGATGAAGATCTTAGAGAGATTGGTTCTCACACATCTTCGCCCTCTAGTGAGCCCCGCTATGGACCCTCTCCAGTTTGCTTATCGACCGGGCATTGGGGTAGATGATGCCATCATCCACCTTCTGCACAGGGCTCTGTCTCACCTGGAAAAACCAGGGAACACGGTGAGAATAATGTTCTTTGATTTCTCCAGTGCTTTTAACACCATACAGCCCAGGTTACTGAGAGACAAGCTGGGCCTTGCTGGAGTGGACCACCACCTCTCCAACTGGATCCTAGACTACCTCACAAATCGACCTCAATACTTGAGAGCCCAAGACTGTGTGTCAGGTACCGTGATCTGTAATACGGGGGCACCTCAGGGTACGGTTCTCGCCCCTTTCCTCTTCACACTGTACACTGCTGATTTTAGGTGCAACTCATCCAGCTGCTACCTACAGAAGTATTCTGACGACTCTGCAATAGTGGGTCTCATCACAGACGATGATGACAAGGAGTACAGAGAACTGAACCGGTTTTTTGTGGACTGGTGCCACCAGAACCACCTGAAGATTAACGCGGGGAAGACCAAGGAGATGGTGGTGGACTTCCGTAAAGGCAGATGCCCTCCAAAACCAGTGGACATCCTGGGGACGGGCATCGAGATTGTGAACACCTATAAGTACCTGGGTCTGCTCCTTAATAATAAGCTGGACTGGGCAGATCATATGGAGGCCCTGTACAGGAAGGGCCACAGCAGGCTCTACCTGCTTAGGAAGCTGAGAGCCTTTGGAATCCGGGGGGCACTTCTTAGGACTTTCTTCAACTCGGTAGTGGCATCAGCCATCTTCTTTGGAGTGGCCTGCTGGGGGAGCAGTATATCAACCAGGGACAGAAATAAACTTGACAAGCTGATTAGAAGGGCCAGCTCTGTCCTGAGGAGCCCACTGGACCCAGTGCAGGTGGTGGGTGACAGAAGGATACTGTCCGTGGTGAGCTCCATGCGGGAGAATAACTCCCATCCCATGCATGAGACTGTGATTGCGCTGGGCAGTACTGTCAGTGACCGACTGCTCCACCCTAGGTGTGAGAAGGAGCGCTATCGGAAGTCTTTCCTCCCCACCGCGGTTAGGCTGTACAACCAACACCGACCTAAGCGGAGATCATTACATACAGAGAACTGAAATATCTCTCTGCCTGTTAAATCCCCCCCCCCCCTCTGCTACGTCCTATCTGTCTGTCTGCTATTAATGTAATGCCTCTCACCTTGGAACATTCCTGTACATGTTGTATTTGTATTTGTATTTGTATCTGCTTATCTTATCTTTGCTGCTGTAACACACTGAATTTCCCCACTGTGGGACTATTAAAGGACTATTATTATTATTATTATTATACACTATCAGTGTGTGTGTGTGTGTGTGTTTGTGTGTGTGTGACTTCTCCGAGCTCGTATTGATTACCTGATCAGAAACTCGACAACATATCTCGGGGTCCATTGTAATCCCCAACAAAGAACAAACAGCAACTCCAGGATTTTCCATTGATTTACTCTAATACCTCCTCACAGTCTCTCAGCACATAGTACTCTGCTGCCACTTAGTGGTCCCATTGGAAATTACACTCCCTCTCATCTTAACCAAGACCCTACCGGCAACACTACACAATATGGATTTGACTATAATTTAACGTAATGTGATATTGATCGCAGTTTCATCTTACCATTAAACGTCCTTCTTCTAGAGACTAGAGTCTGTCTTGAATGTTTCATGTAATTGACCCTAAGCTTTGATCCCGGGCATGCTTTCTTAACTACATGTAATTGAATCCCTGCACTTTCAACAATGGCCAAATTCCTATCTGCTCCTATGGCAATCACAAGTATAAAAAAAAAGTCCAAAACTACAAAAAACTCCAGCTCTCAGCCTTTAGTTCCTAAAACCACAATGCGCTCAGAAAACCCTGACAAACGTTCGTCCAAAGTCACCGCCCCACAGGTCTCCCCTATTCTCTTTGACACAGCTCCTGTCACCCTCTCAGAGGCCGAACATCTCGCCATGTCAGGAAACAGACAATCAAGTGGCCTCTGTGGCGGATGAGGTCACCAAGAGAATAATGCCCCCTTCTCGACAAACGCTTAACCCTACTTCTGAATGATCTAGAACAATGTGAATGATGGTAAAACTACCACTGACACTATGCACACTAGACTCTACTCAGTAAGATGCCACTAATCAAATGGAAGACAAACTGGATGACCTGGAAAGCAGGTGCTGCAGAAACAACTTGCACTTTGTGAGCATACCTGAATCTATTAAAGGAGAGGGACCTAGTGAACTTGGTGGCTACAACCATCTCCACCAAACTGGGACTCACGCTGGAATTACCGAACTTGGTGAAAAACTTCACAGGGTGGACCCAGATAGATGTGATCAACAGGCTAGACCCAGTGAGGAGATTGCACGATTCTTCCATTTCCAAATGAAAGGAGATTCTGAAGGCATAAGAAGATTGGTAAACTGAAAGTGAAGGATAATCATATATTGATTATTACTCAGCTTCAGTAACACAAAGATGGAGAGAATTCCAATCTGCCAATTCCTAATTAAGCGCAACCATTGTTTCAGGCTTCAATACATGGCTAAGTTGGGAGTCACGGTGGACAATCACACCATGCTCTTCCATGTCCCGGAGACTTTCAAAGGGGGTCGCACCTGACCTAACCTGCAAGTATATCCCCTTTTGACCCTGGTTATTGACTAATATTGTTTTAAGTACCTTTGCCTAGCTTACTTAGTTTTACAACCATGTTTAATGTTGAACTTGATGCAATGTATCATTTTTTTCCCCACCAGATTGGCCTATTTCATCTTATACTTCCTTCCCTTTTTCCCTTAGGAGTCTTCCACTCTGACCCGACTGGTGACTCCCCTTACCCACATTGCTGCGACATGAAAGTGGCTCCGACTGCTCACTGGGACTGTCGTGAACTGCGGTTGAACGTAGTAACCAGACCTCTATTTCTGCAACATCAGGAGTTCAGATGAGTACCCAGCCACACCGTGACACCGACAATTACTATTCTCCAACACAATTTACATTCACCTCATAAAATTGTGCACAGCAAGCCCCATGGTTGGCACACTGTCTGGAAGCCTCCTACACCTCCAAGCGTAGAGTCGACGCAATATTTTTTTTTTTTAAACTCGGTTTATTGAACAATCGTACAACAAATTACACATCAATAGTACAAGCTTAAAAAGGAATAACAAAGGACATATTCTAAAAGTTGTACAAAGAAATATCAGAAACTAGACAAAAAGAACCAAAACAGTGCTGCATAGTCCATGGTAGATGTAAATATCAGATACAAATAGTCCAGGAGAGAATCCAGGCAAGGGATCCGAAAGAAACACAGAGTCCAAATCAACCTGTAGGGAGCAAAGGCATATACAAAAACCCCACACATATACAAACAAGATATCCTAATAAATACTTCCTATGGCGGAACTCCAGGGAGACTTAGTAGATAATAAGGAAAATACTATACAACTCAAACTGGACACTCCTTCCTGCGTCTAAGCAGTGAGTGTGTGCAGGGCATTACGAAATGATGGGGCTGTGTATAGAGTCAGAGGTGGGTCACACCAAGAGCCCCAAACCTTCCGAAATTTTTCAGGGCAACCTCTGCCTTTATATACTATTTTATTATATGGGATAATGGAATTTACCAATTTCCTCCACATGGATAGGGAGGAGGGGCGAGGATCCATCCAGCGCAAGGCAATAGCCTTCCTGGCTAGGAAAAGGGATTCTCGCAGAAAGATGCGAGTATGATGGGGCCATATTTCCTCATCCAGGATACCAAACAGACAAATTTCAGGCGAACATGGAATTGGGGTCCCCAGTATGTCTGATAATAAGTTCATGACCTCAGTCCAAAATGCTTTAATTATAGGACACTCCCATATCATATGCCAAAAATCACAATATCTAGCAGTGCACCGTAAGCACCCAGGATGTTGTAGCCGTCCCATTTTATGCAGACGTGCAGGGGTCAAGTAACTTTGATTCAAAATGTTTACGTGTATAAGCTTATTATTAGCGGCTGGGGAAACAAACTGTGCCGACTCCAAAAGGTCAGAAAATGTCTCGTCTGTGAGAGCAGGGATAAGAGTGCGCCATTTCGTTAGAGCCGGAGCTTCCAGACGAGACATCCTGACCTGTATAAGATGGGCATACAATGCTGAGATAAGACCCTGGGGACCTTGAGACCTGAGCACCCCTATAAGGGGATATGTGGAAATGCTGACAGTCGGTGGAGGAAACTGTGTGGACATGGCATGTCTAATTTGGAGAAACCTGAAAAATTGGGTTCGAGGGATACCAAATTGGGTACTCAAAGAGTCGAAAGAGTGGAATACGCCCTGATCATAAATATCAGCCAGGGACGTAACTCCAAACTGTTTCCAACTCCGTGCATCCGGAAGGGCATATAATTCGGTCAAACCTGGGTTATCCCATATCGGAGTTTCAGTAGGGACTCCAGTATAAGCCGCCACCCGCTTAGCTCGCTGCCAGACCTGTATTGCCAATGTATGGATTGGGAGCAAGCTACCTCTATACAGGTGTGGGTGTTCCAAAACCGGCCATAAGTTGGGTATATGTAGATGATATGCTAAATGTGCCTCAGGGCCAGGCAGAGGATCCGCCAACAAACAGGACCTAAGATATCGAAGTTGACCAGCAAGATAATATAAAAATATATCAGGAAGAGCCATCCCGCCCATAGCTTTAGGCCGCTGCAATGTGGAGAAACGTAATTTAGACCTCGAACTGCCCCATATAAAGGGAATAAGTATGGAATCCAATTGCTTAAAGAACTTCTGTGGTACTGACACAGCCACATGTTCTAAAATATACAAACATTTGGGGAGGACCACCATTTTAATAAGATTAATCCGCCCTGCAACGGACAGGGGTAAAGCCCCCCACACCCTAAATTTAGCCCGAAAATGACCAAGCAGTGGATATATATTTAAACTCAGGAATTGTCTATGATCATTGGAAATATGGATCCCTAAGTATTTACAGGCATCTACAATCTTCAGGCCACAAATATATTCTCCCATATTTCCCAGTGATTGTCTAAAAAGGGGCATATATGATGATTTGGCCCAATTTATCCGTAGACCAGAGTATATACCAAATTTATCGATTATTGCCATAGCTCTAGGGAGTGTATGAGCAGGGTCAGACATAAATAATAGGAGGTCGTCTGCATAAAGGGCTGTCCGTTCCTCCTTAGTGCCAATAATCACTCCCTTGTAAATCGGGTCTGTCCTAAGGATAATAGCAAGAGGCTCTATCGCCAATGCAAAGAGTAATGGAGACAACGGACATCCCTGGCGAGTTCCCCTAGAGAGAGTGAAATACGGGGATAACGCACCATTAATGGAGAGTGCGGCTCTAGGGGACTGATAAAGGAGCATAATCCAAGCAATAAACAATTCCCCAAAACCGAAACACCTCAGAACCTGAAGCAAAAATGGCCATTCCACCGAATCAAATGCCTTAGTGGCATCAAGGGAAGCCACCGCCCAATCCTGTTTAAGAGCAGCCCCTATCTGAGAAACCACCTGGACCCGTCTAAGGTTATCAGAAGTAGATTTGCCGGGCATGAAGCCCGTTTGGTCTGAGTGAATTAAATCCAAAACCACAGTATTCAACCTCTTAGCGAGAATTTTAGTAAGTAATTTATAATCGATGTTAAGGAGAGAAATAGCTCTATATGACCCACAGTCCAACGGATCCCTATCTGGTTTAAGAAGGAGAACAATATTAGCATCATAGAAGGAATCCGGCAGAGTGCGGGCCACAAACGCATCTTGATAACATTTCAATAAGACAGGGAGCAGTTTATCCTGATATTGTACATATACCTCAACCGGAATACCATCCGGGCCCGGTGATTTCCCTTTGGCCATGTCCACCAATGCATCAGATAATTCCTCCAGTCTAAGGGGAGAGTCCAGAAACTCCCGTTGTTCATTTGTCAGGGTTGGAAAGGAAACATCTGCCAAATACTGGACAATATCCTGAGTAGGTGCATGTAACTGAGATTGGTAGAGGGTCGAGAAATATTGATGAAAACGGTCACTATCAGATAGGGCATCCCCGTCCATCGAATTAATTCTCAAAATTTCTGGAGAGGCTGTGTTATAATGGATAAGATGGGCTAAAAGGCTACTAGACTGATTACCCAACTCATAAAATTGTTGTTTAGTGAAAAATTGAGACCTGCGGGCCTTTTCATGTAGAACATGTAGATATTGCCTACCCAGTTGAAGCCACTCAGTTCTGGAGTCATCAGTAGGATTAGCTATATACGCGGCCTCCAACAATACACATTTTTCAGCTAAGTCTCTCTCAAGGGAAGACGATTCTCTTTTAATGTATGAAATAGAGGATTTGAGACATCCCCTCAAATATGCTTTCATAGTTTCCCATAAGATAGTAGGTGTGGTGGTAGGGGAATTAATATCTAAGAAGGCTTGCAACTGATCCGGAATACGGTCATGCACTGCTATCAGCTTGAGCCAAAAGGGGTGAATACGCCAGTTATGAGAAGGTCTATAGAGGTCAGTATCCCCAAATTCCAGCAGCAACGGAGAATGGTCAGATGTTGCCCTGGGCAAATATGAGATGTTAAGCAAAAGGGAACATGCCTTAATATTGCCTAGTGCATGATCAATACGGGACAGAGAGTGATGAGTGGCAGAATGACAGGAGAACACCAGGGCCTGTGAATATTTAAGACGCCAGAGATCATGCCAACCCACTTCCTGTACAAGCTGGGCCAGGGGGGTAGGGTGAGCACCAGAAGGGGCAGGGGCACCTACATTTAATCTATCTAGGGAAGCATCCATTAATTTATTAAGATCTCCCATGCAAACCACTGTAGCGGCAGGAAATTTAGCCGCAAAGTGGGCTGCTTCATGTAAAACTGAAAAGTCAGATGCAGGTGGCAAATAAAGTCCTAGGATGACAAAGTTTAGACTCTATCCAGGCCTGCACAAACACATAACGCCCATCAGGGTCCCTAACAGTGAGGCCCGGCTCCCAGCGGAGCCTGCGGTGAACCAGGAGGGACACCCCTCTAGAGAAAGAAGTATGAGTGGAGTGCAGGGCCCACTGGACCCAGGGTTTTTGTAAGTATCTGGTCGTATCAGGTGCTAGATGTGTCTCCTGCAAGCACACCAAATCAGGGTTGTATTGTCTAAGGTGGGAAAAAAATAGTAGAGCGTTTCTTCACACCGCCCATACCCCGTATATTCCAAGAGCATACTTTAAGGGTCGCCATAACACCATACAATCACATTATACATTAAGAATGAGGGGTTTCCCCCCGACCCCCACCATTAACCTCCCCACCGGACCGTTAAACCGAAAAAAGGACTTGCAGCAATAATTCAACCAAAACTGGAAACCCATAAGGGGCATTCCAACTATTAGTGAGGAGTCTAAGATTGCTCCTACACAATACGTGGCACTTGGTAAATGGGGGAAGTAGTGCACCCAAGATGGTATGGTAATAGGGCACTATCTTCAAACTAAAAAGCACAAGCAATAAACTATCACTATAATGTGAATCTCCAAAGGGACCCTAAACAGAAAAATTCTTGGCCGGTGCCCATGGGGCAGCCAAACACCCATCATATGAAAAGTCCATAGGCAACCGCAAGCAATAATAACAGTCATTAGCGGGGGCTGGGCCACAGGGGGCCCCCCCACCAGTCATCATATACCCTGTTACCGTCTGGGAGGTCAAGTCAGTAGGTTCAGCCAGTCTTCCGCCTCCTGCGGGGATGTGAAGAAAATAACCCTCTCCTCATGGATCACACGGAGCCGGGCAGGATAAGCCATGGAGTAATGAATGGAACTTTTCCGCAGTCGACGCTTGACATTGACGAAAGTGGCACGAGTCTTCTGTAGTGCCGCAGAAAAGTCGGGAAAAATGGAGATGGATGAACTGTTGAATTTAATCTCTCCAAGTTGACGTGCTGCCCGCAGCGCTGCATCTCGATCCCCACTGCTGAGAAGACGGGCCAACAGCGGCCTCGGATGGGCACCCTGAGGGGGCGGTCTGGCAGGAACTCGATGGGCCCTTTCCACAGCAAAGGCAGGAGAAAACTTGGCCTCCGGTAGGGTTTCTTTCAACCCCCTCTCCATAAACTCACACGGATTAGCCCCTTCTGACCGTTCCGGCAAGCCAAGAATGCGCAGGTTGTTGCGATGGAGTCTGTTCTCAAGATCATCCGCTCTCTGCGTCCACAACTCAGCCGATCTCTCCAGTGCAGTAAGCCTCGCCGGTGCTGGGGCTGAATTATCCTCTAAGAGAGAGATGCGATCCTCCACCTCCTTCACTCGACCCCATAAGGTCTGAAAATCTTGACGCAAAAGGCCCACATCAATCTTGACTTCCTCAATTTTACCTGTGAGGGACGAGGTGCTGGACTGGATCGCCTCAAGCAACTGAGTCGTGACCTGTCGCAACGTGGGCTCCGCGTCCTCAGCAGGAGATGCCGCCGACGGTGGATCCAGTGCCGGCGGGCTGCGCTGCGGCTGCTCCCTGGCAAATCCCCGGAGACGCTCAGAAGCCGATCCTTTAGACTGGCGACTCATGGCAAGACAACAGTGACCACCAAGCAGCCAGTAGGTAGTACCAGAGGATTAGGATGCAGTACTCAATAGCCAGATAAATCGGCCAATAGGTGTTATCAGAGGGTCAGGCTATAGCGGCATCCACCATGCAGCCAACAGGTGTTATCAGAGGGACGGCCCCCAGCAGTGTCCACAATGCGGCCAATAGATAGTAACAGAGGATCAGGATACAGTATTGACTTGCCAGACAAAACAGCGAATAGGTGCCATCCGAGAGTCAGTCTGCAACAGCATCCACCACACGGCCAGTAGGTGTTATCAGAGGAGCAGCTCCCAGCAGCGTCCACGATGTAGCCAATAGACAGCCACAGAGGGTCAGGATACAGTACTCACTCGCCAGACAAAGCAGCCAATAGGTGTTATCAGAGGGTCAGTCCATAGTGGCATCTACCATGCTGGCCAGTAGGTGTTATCAGAGGGACTATATCTAGCAATGTCCACAATACAACCTGTAGATAGTAGCAGAGGACCAAGATATGGCACATCAGCTGCCAGGAGGTGTTATCAGAGGGCCAGTTTGTTTCTGTGGGTAGGTACCCCAAAGTAGAGGCCCAGGGCACCCAGGCCGGCAGCCCCAGTCCCCTGTCACCCAGAGCTCCACCACAGAGCCCAGGCAAGCTACACAGCCGGTCACCGCAGGCCAACCACGCGGGCAAGATGGCCGCCGCAGCTCACCGCCCGCACGGATCTCCACCGCCCGGCACAGCCGCCGCGATGTTCAGGACAGCCACCGGACCCAAGACCCGCGCACGAGAAGCGCAGGAGAAGATGGGGTGTTCAGCGGTCACCAGAGCCCGGACACAAGCAGGATATCGGCAGGATTATAGGAGTCCTCGTCGGAGCTCAGCTCACATGCTGCCGCTCCGTACTCGCGCTAGCCACGCCCCCCTCAACCGAGTCGACGCAATATTAAATTAACAAACCCCTGCTACATTCCTTTGAGAATATACATGCTGATCCTGAGGGTAGATATCTCTGTTTGGACATGTCTGATTTTAGCAGGTAACCTTAACACCACCCACCAGCGTCATGTAGACCCCCATCCGCACAACCTATTGGCATTAATAGACCACCTGGATCTTTGCAACCCATGGCATCTCACCCACACAGACGAGTAGAAATACACATACCATTCCAGAGTCCATGATATCTACTCTAGAATTGATTATGTTTTAATACATAGCTCACTGTTTGAGAAATCTAATGACTATGAGTCACCCAATCCTGATAATTCACCAGACTGTCAAAAATGTTCGAAAACCGTCCCCCTTCCATGCTTCTAAGTTTAGATGCAGACAAGGCTTTTGACAGAGTCTCCAAGCCATTGCTCTATATCAAACATTACATACATGTAGCTTCAGACACATATTCGTGTCCCTCCTTGAGAATCCATCATCACTCCAATGCTGTCGCAACGGTGAATGATAGAAGCACCCTGACCATAGACCAGCTTTGAAGCACAAAACAGGGATGTCCACTGTTGCTCCAGTTATTCAATATTTCCATCGATCCGTTATTACAACACATGACCTACATACCCTGGTATCAGACAGGGGGACACAAAATTTAGAGTGACGGCATTCTCAGACGATATTCTTCTTATGCTCGCAAATCCACAACTACACCTACAAGAGATGCAACGCATTGGGAAACTATCTGGTTATGTACTTAACCTGGATAAATGTAAGGCACTTTTTACTTAAAGGCCCTGTTCAACCATTATGGGTGTTCACAGCTCCCGTTCCAATGGAACTCTTCACATATTAAATACTTGGGGGTGAACATCACAAGAAATCCCTTCCTACTATACCCCTTGAATATAAATGGCTACATCACCCACTTAGAAACTATGCTATCAACGTGGAAACACTTGCCTCTATCTTTTTTGGGAAGGGAGAATATCCTAAAGATGATAGTGATTCCCTGACTTTCTTACATAACACAGACCTTATCTATATACCCAAGACCCATTCATGACAAATAGATTAACTGTATTTACTGAACCTCTATTTATGCCAAAAAAAAAAACAAAAAAAAAAAATCAAAGCTCTCTCATCTTGAAACAAAATAAATTACATGGGGCCTAAACTTCCCACACATCCGCACACTGAATTTCGCCATACAGATGCAGTTCATGAACTACTACAAGGACACTTACAGTGGGTACGGAAAGTATTCAGACCCTTTTAAATTTTTCACTGTTTCATTGCGGCCATTCGCTAAAAGCAAAAAAGTTCATTTTATTTCTCATTAATGTACACTCAGCACCCCATCTTGACAGAAAAAAACAAACGTAGATATTTTTGCAAATTTATTAAAAAAGAAAGACTGAAATATCACATGGTCATAAGTATTCAGACCCTTTGCTGTGACACTCATATTTAACTCATATGCTGTCCATTTCCTTCTGATCCTCCTTAAGATGGTTCTACTCCGTCATTGGCGTCCAGCTGTGTTTAATTAAACTGATTGGACTTGATTAGGAAAGGCACACACCTGTCTATATAAGACCTCACAGCTCACAGTGCATGTCAGAGCAAATGAGAATCATGAGGTCAAAGGAACTGCCCAAGGAGCTCAGAGACAGAATTGTGGCAAGGCACAGATCTGGCCAAGGTTACTAAACAATTTCTGCAGCACTCAAGGTTCCTAAGAACACAGTGGCCTCCATAATTCGTAAATGGAAGAAGTTTGGGACGACCAGAACTTTTCCTAGACCTGGCTGTCCAGCCAAACTGAGCAATCATGGGAGAAGAGCCTTGGTGAGAGAGGTAAAGAAGAACCCAAAGATCACTGTGGCTGAGCTCCAGAGATGCAGTAGGGAGATGGGAGAAAGTTCCACAAAGTCAACTATCACTGCAGCCCTCCACCAGTCGGGGCTTTATGGCAGAGTGGCCCGAAGGAAGCTTCTCCTCAGTGCAAGACATATGAAAGCCCGCATAGAGTTTGCCAAAAAACACATGAAGGACTCCCAGACTATGAGAAAGAAGATTCTCTGGTCTGATGAGACGAAGATTGAACTTTTTGGCGTTAATTCTAAACGGTATTTGTGGAGAAAACCAGGCACTGCTCATCACCTGCCCAATACAATCCCAACAGTGAAACATGGTGGTGGCAGCATCATGCTATGGGGGTGTTCTTCACCTGCAGAGACTGGTTGCAACTGAAGGAAAGATGAATGTGGCCAAGTATAGAGATATCCTGGAAGAAAACCTCTTCCAGAGTGCTCTGGATCTCAGATGGAGCTGAAGGTTCATCTTCCAACAAGACAATGACCCTAAGCACACAGCTAAAATAACAAAGGAGAGGCTTCAGAACAACTCTGTGACCATTCTTGACTGGCCCAGCCAGCGCCCTGACCTGAACACAATTGAGCATCTCTGGAGAGACCTGAAAATGGCTGTCCAGCAACATTCACCATCCAACCTGACGGAACTGGAGAGGATTTGCAAGGAAGAATGGCAGAGGATCCCCAAATCCAGATGTGAAAAACTTGTTGCATCATTCCCAAGACGACTCATGGCTATACTAGCTCAAAAGGGTGCTTCTACTCAATTCTGAGCAAAGGGTCTGAATACTTATGACCATGTGATATTTCAGTTTTTTTTTTAAATAAATTTGCAAAAATATCTACATTTGTGTTTTTTTTCTGTCAAGATGGGGTGCCAAGTGTATATTAATGAGAAATAAAATGAACTTTTTGCTTTTAGCAAATGGCCACAATGAAACAAAGAGTGAAAAATTTAAAAGGGTCTGAATACTTTCTGTACCCACTGTATATAGACCAACAGATGGCCCACATCCTCTCACTTCCAAACCTCTTGCACACTACTCATGGCAACTTGTTAGGTGAGGTGAAAAATTATCCACTCATCTCCATGTGTAAAACATGGAATAGAATATGTAAACTCAAGCAAATCAACCAAACTCGCACACCTTATACCACACTGCTTTCCAACCCAAACTTTTAAAGGGGACAACCAGACCATATACAGTCATGGTGATTAGTGTTGGCACCTCTGAAATTTTTCCAGAAAATAAAAGTATTTCTCCCAGAAAATTATTGCAATTATACCTGTTTTGTTATACACGTTTATTTCCTTTGTGTGTATTAGAACACCACAACAAAAAAACACAAAAAAAGCCAAAAATGATATCTTTTTCAAGCAAAACTTCAAAAATGGGCTGGACAAAATTACTGGTACCCTCAACTTAATATTTGATTTCAGTTATTTTTTTTTCCAAAGGGTGTGTAACCAATCACTTCCTATAACCATCAACAAGCTTCTTACACCTCTCAACTGGAATTTTGGACCACTCTTCTTTTGCAAACTGCTCCAGGTCTGTCATATTAGAAGGGTGCTTTCTCCAAACAGCAATGTTAAGACCTCTCCACAGTTGGTCAATGAAATTTAGATCCAAACTCATTGCTGGCCACTTCAGAACTCTCCAGCGCTTTGTTTCCATTCATTTCTGGGTACTTTTTGAAATATGTTTGGGGTCATTGTCCTGCTGAAAGACCCATGACCTACAACGTAAACCCACCTTTCTGACACTGAGCCCTACATTGAGACCCAAAGTCCTTTGGTAATCTTCAGATTTCATGATACCTTGAACACAATCATGGCACCCAGTGCCAGAGGTAGCAAAACAACCCCAAAACATCTTTGAAACGCCACCATATTTGACTGTTGGTACAGTGTTCTTTTCTTCATAGGCCTCATTCCGTTTTCGATAAACTGTAGAATGATGCACTTTACCAAACAGCTCTCTCTTAATCTCATCTGTCCACAAGACTTTTTCCCAGAATGATTTTGGCTTACTCACGCACATTTTGGCAAACTAGATTTTTCAGGTCTCTGTGTCAGCAGTGGGGTCCTACTGGGTCTCCTGCCATAGCGTTTTATTTCATTCAAATGTCGATAGTTTGCGCCCTGAGCCTGCAGGACAGCTTGAATTTCTTTGGAACTTGATTGGGGTTGCTTATCCACCAAACTATCCTGCATTGCAATCTTTCATCAATTTTTCTTGATTATGCTGTGTACTGTGGACAAAGGAACATCAAGATCTATGGAGATGGACTTGTAACCTTGAGATTGTTGATATTTACCACAATTTTTTTTTCTTAAGTAAACAGACAGTTCTCTTCTCTTTCTGTTCTCCATGCTTCGTGTAGCACACATAGACACACAATGCAAAGATTGAGTCAATTTCTCTTCTTTTTATCTGGTTTCATGTGTGATTTTTATATTGCTCACACCTGTTACTTGCCACAGGTGAGTTTTAACAAGTATCACATGCTTGGAACAAAGTTATTTACCCACAATTCTGAAAAGGTGCCAACAATTTTGTCTGTCCAATTTTTGGATTTTGTGTGAAATTATGTCCAACTTGCCTTTTCTTCTCTGTTTTCTGTGTTGTTCCAATACACACAAAGGAAATCAACGTGTATAACAAAACATGTGTAATCGCAATAATTTTCTGGGAGAAATACTTCAGGGGAAAACATTTCAGGGGTGCCAACACTTACAGTCATGACTGTATTTGAAAAGTGGTACAGACTGGTACTACACTGATAGGTCACCATACCTTCTCACAACTTTTACAAGAGAAATGACGATGGCATTCCCCCACTTCGCCTATATACAACTGAATAGTTTCTCAAGAGCTCATATTAAAGACCTTGACTGATAATGTCTGGGACACCACTTTCAAAAGGGCTATAACTCTGTCCACAAACGCCAAGGGGCAAACAGCACAATTATATTGTTACTTACACCCCTCCTGGGATTACGACTTCGCCTGTATGGGAATGGTGTTATGGTTGCAGAATATTCCATGACATAATACTGAAACTGAACTGTTACACATACTTGAAAACTCAGTGATGACACTCAGAATAATACATAAATCATACATATCCCCATTTCCATGACAGAATTCCCATTTTCAGACCTCTGACACCTGCTTTAGATGTGGCATGTCCAGAGCTGACTTGTTTCAATGTCTGTGGGCTTACGGGACATTTCGGTCCTTCTGGAGGGAGGTGGAGTCCTTACAAAAACACACTTAACTTTGTCCCATTTAATGCATGTTTGGGCCTATTTGGGTGGATCGACCAGTTGAACTCAGATGTGATCGGGGATCTTAGAAATTTCTACATCTGGTATCGGCAGCAGCCAGCCAAACAATTCTACACGAGTGGATCACCCTACATCCACCCTCAAGGCAACTATTCCTACAAAAACTGACATACTTGTTTGAAATGGATTGGATGGAAGCAGCTGTAATGAAAGAGGATAGAGTGGTGAAATTTTTTGCAGTTTGAGAGTCATATATGTTTATATAGGGCAGCACAGTGGCTCAGTGATTAGCACTGCAGCCTTGCAGCACTGGAGTCCTGGGTTTGAATCCTGCCAAGGACAACATCTGCAAGGAGTTTGTATGTTCTCCCTGTGTTTGCATGGGTTTCCTCCAGGTACTCTGTTTTCCTCCCACACTCCAAAGACATACTGACAGGGAATGTAGATTGTGAGGCCTATATGGGACAGTGACTGACAAAGCGCTGCGAAATATGATGATACAAGTAAGCATAATAAATATTACCCACCAGGATTCAAAATGTTTATTTTATATTAGACCAGGGAAGGTGGAAAAAAAAATAAAACATACTCACCTGTCCCCGCAGGCCGCCACAGCCGCCGGTTCTCCGCTGTTTAATACAGGTAGTAATACACATTTATTTAGCCCCCCAAATTATAAAAAAAAAAAAACGTAAAGTTTTTAAAACTATAAAAAAAAAAAAAAAAAAAAAATAAATAAATATATATATATATATATATAAATTCAAAATCACCCCCCTCTTTCAGTAGATCTCAAAGATAAATAAACAAAAATTACACATCCCCATGTCTGAAAACGCCCGGTCTGCAAACAAATATATTTTTCCAATACGGCGAATGCTGAAAGCTGGAACATAAATTGAAATGGCCAAATCGCCATTTTTTCCCCATTTCACTTCTCATATAAAATTAAATAAAAAGTGATCAAAGCGACAGATATTCCCCAAAACTGTATAACTAAAAAGTACATCTGGCCCTGCAAAAAAAACAACACCCTATGCATTACCATACATGTAAATATAAGAAAAAGTTACAGGTACCATAATATGGCGATTCCAAAAAACTTTTTTATTTTGCTAAGTTTTGCTTTTTTTTTTTTTTAAAGTGGTTAAAACAATGAAAATTACATAAATTTAATATCCCTGGAATGGTACCAACCCATAGAATACAGGTGACAACAGCATCAGTTTACATGAAAACGGGGCTCCAAAACTGAATAACAGAAGCATATTTGGAAACTGCAGAATACCCTCTACTGTGATCAGATTTATAACCAATTTACTGGTGACAGACTCCCTTCAAAGCAGATTAGTCAGCATAGTATAGTTACAGGTCCAAACAGTTAGCAACCAAAACGACACAACAAGTTGGGCAATTTGGCTGCTAGCATTGCTCTCATAGCGGTCAAATACCCAACCCCACAGTCAAAGATGAATATCCCTTACCAGTAGTGCCAGTGTTGGTTGGAGCTGAGAAACTAAAGCCAGTACTAGAGGGTGCTGTGGTTGTTGTGGTTCCAAAGCCACCAAATCCACCTAAAAAAAACAAAAAAAAAAACAGAGGAATACATTAAACAATGTGAAGGTGGAAGATACAGAAAGGCTTTTAGTGGGCAAAACAGAATGGCAAGTTTGCTTTCTAAAGTTAACCAAATCTACAAAGTCAATGAATACATGAAACCCCTGCATAAAATGTGAAAGAATGAACATACAAATGAGAAAAATGGCTGCAGGATGATAGCAATGTTACTTTACCAATTGCCATGCTGTATAAACAAGAAAGGTCATATGACGACAATTTGACTAAAATAATAAATTTTTGGCTGTAAGCAAAGAGATCACCTTGCAAAATTAGTCATCTTTTTGCACTGCCACTGCTCATTCTTCTCACAAGCCCTACACTGAGCATGCAGAGCATGCAGAGGCAGAATGCAAGTAGACTGTATACTAGAATGTTCCTTCCACTGGGCAACATTTTCTAAAGCAAACTCTTGTAACTCAAAAAAAAAAAACAGTTATATAATGAAAACTAGTGTAACAAAAAGCAAAAATACACTGAATCAAACAAAATGTTAGCAATGAACTAAAATACAACCTTTACTGGCAAGTATTATCAGAGAAACCAACAAACACAAAACTATAAAATGTGTCAGACTGTGGCCTCTGTGCATGAGGACCTATTATCCCAAGGTGCAGTCCTGTTCTTTGTCTGTATCTACCCTGGCAGGCCCTATTTTTGCCCTGGTAGCCACATGAACAATAGCCCCCACTAGGGCAATTGACCCCCGATCTAATATATCCTGACACTTAATATTTTTTTCTGAAATTTATCAAAAAAATTGCTCAAATCAGTCTTGGTTATTTCTGTTGTTCTGCTCCATAAACCGCCCAAAACCAAAAGGGCAGGATCCCTGAGAGATGGATACTAAAGGCACCAGACAAACCCCACTGACTATAATGGGGTTAGATGGATTTCCAACATGGGGCTTGGCATTTTACCATACAAAACTAAAGAAGCATGCTGAACTATTTTCTCCAGCGTTTTTGACAGACACTGTGATGGACGTTCACAGCCTCCAATGTGAACAGAGCCTAACATGAATGAATTTTCATACTTCTCAATGAAGGTTACACCTTAGTTTAGTTATAGCTGTCTAAAAAAAATACCAAGACACTATGGACAGAGCAACTTCACTCACTGGTCAAGTTCCTAGCCCAATAACAGCAAGAGAGAAGGAGCAAGAAAAAAAAAATACAGTCATGGCCAAAAGTTTTGAGAATGACACAAATATTCTATTTTCACATGATCTGCTGCCCTCTGGTTTTTATGTGTGTTTGTCAGATGTTTTTATCACATACAGAAATATAATTGCATTCATATTATGAGTAACAGAAGCTTATATTGACAGTTAGAATGAGTTAATGCAGCAAGTCAATATTTGCAGTGTTGACCCTTCTTCTTCAGGACCTCTGCAATTCTCCCTGGCATGCTCTCAATCAACTTCTGGACCAAATCCTGACTGACAGCAGTCCATTCTTGCAGAATCAATGCTTTAATTTTGTCTGAATTTGTTGGTTTTTGTTTGTCCACCCGTCTCTTGATGATTGACCACAAGTTCTCAATGGGATTAAGATCTGGGGAGTTTCCAGGCCATGGACCCAAAATCTCTATGTTTTGTTCCCTGAGCCATTTAGTTATCACCTTTGCTTTATGGCAAGGTGCTCCATCATGCTGGAAAAGGCATTGTTGAGCGCCAAACTGCTCTTGGACGGTTGGGAGAAGTTGCTCTTGGAGGACATTCTGGTACCATTCTTTATTCATGGCTGTGTTTTTAGGCAAGACTGTGAGAGAGCCGATTCCCTTGGCTGAGAAGCAACCCCACACATGAATGGTTTCAGGATGCTTTACAGTTGGCATGAGACAAGACTGGTGGTAGCGCTCACCTCTTCTTCTCCGAATAAGCTGTTTTCCAGATGTTCCAAACAATCGAAAAGGGGATTCATCAGAGAAAATGACTTTACCCCAGTCCTCAGCACTCCACTCCCTGTACCTTTTGCAGAATATCAGTCTGTCCCTGATGTTTTTTCTGGAGAGAAGTGGCTTCTTTGCTGCCCTCCTTGAGACCAGGCCTTGCTCCAAGAGTCTCCGCCTCACAGTGCGTGCAGATGCACTCACACCTGCCTGCTGCCATTCCTCAGCAAGCTCTGCACTGCTGGTAGCCCGATCCCGCAGCTGAAACACTTTTAAGAGACGGTCCTGCCACTTGCTGGTCTTTCTTGGGCGCCCTGGAGCCTTTTTGGCACCAATGGAACCTCTCTCCTTGAAGTTCTTGATGATGCGATAGATTGTTGACTGAGGTGCAATCTTTCTAGCTGCAATACTCTTCCCAGTTAGGCCATTTTTGTGCAGTGCAATGATGACTGCACGTGTTTCTTTAGAGATAACCATGGTTAACAGAAGAGAAACAATGATGGCAAGCACCAGCCTCCTTTTAAAGTGTCCAGTGATGTCATTCTTACTTAATCATGACAGATTGATCTCCAGCCCTGTCCTCATCAACACCCACACCTGTGTTAATGGAGCAATCACTGAAACGATGTTAGGTGGTCCTTTTAAGGCAGGGCTGCAATGATGTTGAAATGTGTTTTGGGGGATAAAGTTCATTTTCTAGGCAAATATTGACTTTGCAAGTAATTGCTGTTAAGCTGATCACTCTTTATAACATTCTGGAGTATATGCAAATTGCCATTAGAAAAACTGAAGCAGTAGACTTTGTAAAAATTAATATTTGTATCATTCTCAAAACTTTTGGCCATGACTATGTCGGAGAGGGCACATTTTTACAGTGAATGAAATGAAAAACTAAAATAGGTTTCATATTTTTAAGAAAGAAAATCATCGTGGAAAACTAGAGATACTAGAAACAGAAGGTGTAGTGGCCACTTACTATACAACCTGGAGAACTGTATGACAAAGTAAAACTGCTATATTTTACTTGAGAAGAACATGCAATTGCAAAGCCCATAGAAATGGTTAAAGCAAAGCAAAACCACCATGTTATTTGTACATGTTCATGACCAAATAGTCATATCAACAAACAATATTTGATACTTCAAATCTTAACACACAGGAAAGAATAAAAGCAATTGAAGAAACACGTGCATCTCATACTGAACAAAGACATGAGAGTGAAGAACAGTCAGACATATTGTTAACATTAATGTCACCACATAATAAGCTAAACTGTCACAAACCCTTACTACTGCTTTTGGGCTACAGGGAACATATACTCCCAACAAAACTTAGATGGAAACAGGTGGAATGTGTGTGATACAATGCAGTGGTCCAAGAATAGTGGAAACATGTAAGCAAAATATCATCTATATTGTATTATATTCATCTCTCATTTAAATATGACCCAAAATGAATCTTAAATATGAAAATCTATAGGGCTGCAGATACTTGCTTACATGAAGGTATTCAAGATAATTAAATCTACAAAGGTATCGATACCTGAAAAGTAGAATACTTATGAGTATAACATAACCAGGAGGACATCAGCATCCATTATACAAAGGCTTACACAGAACCTGTCAAAATGATGTGGGTCAGGGGGATGCATGTTGGAATACTCTTCGTTAATACGTCAAACTCATTAGCACAAGTCCAGAGTATTCATTAATTTACATTCACTGTCATCTGATGCTATTAAACAGCACAACAAAGCAATCTTAATGACATGTGGCCATTGATGCCATGCAGTCCTACAAGGAACATGTAACAACAAAACAACGCTAAAACTATGCTAAAACAGACAGAATTGGAAGACGTTTTGCCAGTGCTTGTGTTTAGCTCAGTAAAACTGATCTTGAGCTAAAAGGCTGTGTAAAATGCTAAAGTACTACTTTGCAAGGCATATGCTGAACAGAATTTGCCCAAAGTCCTTTCCAGCAGTGTCGAATGTAGTACTCTCTACATTATGTGTGACAGAGGTAAAGGGCCAAACTGCATGGACTACCACTGGAGAATGCTTGGCATTTTAGAAAGTGGAACTGGATGGGCCGGCCTATAAGAGGACTTGGAAATGGAATGGAAATTCAACAGAAAAGTAATGGTCAGATCAGTAGGGCTCCAGATTCTCACTGAAATATCAACATTATACCAACCATATAAGAACAAAATAGCATTAACATGCTAAGCATCGTTTAGTTTGGAGATCTTCACATTTCTAGAGTGATCCAAGCAAGAGTAAGATAAAAAAATGTTGAAGGTTAAAAAAAAAAAAAAAAAAAAGTGTGGAAAAACTCTGATGTTGATAGTTGTTCTCACATGCAGCTTTATATGTCATAGTCTTATCTTCCAAGTCAATGAATAATATAAAAAAAAAAAACAAACTGCTGGAATGTCAAACAAAGATGTATTTATAGAATGTTTGCCGTATGTACTTAAAAAGTACATAAGTCAAACAAAGGTCCCAATTCATCCACTGGAGACCAGAAGTGTGTCACTGTGATCTTGGTTCAGCTGGTATATCTTTTTTACAACTGTATGGAATCATACAGCCTGCTGCGCTATACCATACAAAGCCATCTAGTTAAAGAGGTTCTTTTCAGCTAAAAATATTGCCAACGTGTTCTCAGGTAGGTCTAGGTCCATCACCTGGAACCCCCATGAATAATTTTTAGCCCAGAAAAACATTTAAAATAAATAAAAAAAATTACCCCCTGTGGAAATAACTAGAAGACCCCTTTAGGCCAGGGCCCCACATTGCGAATACGCTAATCCAGGGGTCCCCAACCACCGGTCCGCGGACCGGGCCGTTGGGTGTCTTTTGCCGGTCCGCAGGTCAGCAATCTGGCCACAGTGTTGTAGCTCCTAGCTCTACACTAAACATGATCCCCCCCCCCCCTACAGTACACCAAACAGCTCTGTACACCAGGGCGTGCTGACGGGACGCTGTAGACCAGGTCCCCGCGCTGAAAAGTAGGGAGACATCTTCTTTGATAGTACTATAAATTTATAGAAAAATGTTTCTAATCAAAGATACGCTTTAACATGGCAGCTCATGAGTGACTTACACCAATATCTTCGAAACAGCATGAAAGCAGACTAAAAAAATGTTTGTTTGGTTTTTTTTTTTTTAACTGTGACACATGAATGATGAATGGAAAAATGAATAAAGCTGTAAAACTGCAGCTTTATTGGAGAAAAACTTGTAAAAATTTAATGTAAAACTGAAGAGGTTACTAATAGCATCTATGTCCCTGTTTGTTTTTTCCCAAAAGATAAAATTGGCCATCTGAAGTACTGCTGCTTTACACAACCTATGATAAATCTCCTCAATTGTGTATTTGCCATTTGCTCTACACACATTTGCAGGTCAGATATATATAACTTCAACACATGGCAAACATTAGAACTCTACAATAATCACTGAATGTATTATACACAGTCAAATCTTTTTTTTATGGGTTACCTCCTGCTAGTTCTTGGATCACTGCATTAAATAGATTATGACAAACATCACATACATTCATTTTTCTCTACCTGCACTTGCCAAGGTGTTACCAAAATTGAAGGGCGGAGCTGGAGCAGTGGAAACACTGAAATTCCCAATGTTAAAGTTTAATGTAGGGTTGGCAGCTAGTCCGAACCCACCAAAGTTAAACCCAGTGGTGTTGGAGGTCGCTGACTCAAGCCCTCCAAATCCTTGACGAGTGGGAAGCATGAAGAAAAGGTGGCAGGAATTAAAAACAAGTTTAGAAGAGAAGAGAAATAAAATGCATAGATATGCACTGAGTGAAAGAGTGACATGTACAACACATCCACATTGTTACATGACAGCTAGGATCCCACACAGTCTTACCACTTTAGCAGCTGGATCGTATGCTGAAACATAAACAACTATGCCACTTCTCTGTAGCAACACATAAAATACGTCAAGTGTAAAAAGCAATCAAGACGTTTGTCATATATGGACCATACTGGACAAGTAACAGGAAACAGCATTGAACTCTGCCATAGAAAAATTAAGTGACACTCTAGAATCTTTCATTATGCACAGTCTGATATTGTTATTGTTACTGTATAGCCGCCGGCTCTTGATACGGAAACCTTAGACCATCCAGGTATTAAACAGAAGTCCCAATGACCTAAATGGCGGCCACATAATACTGCAGAATGGAACTGCAGAAGAGATGCCACAGTTCACACCTGGCAAAGTCACTTAGAGGTCTCGGAAGCCAGAGCACATATGAAAGGAATTGCTATGAGTATACAAAACATTTAAAGGTAAAGGCAGGTATTCAAAATGAAAGTCACAAACTTATCCAGTTATTGGGGGAGATTTATTATGTTAAATGCACCAGAAGTCTAGCTTAAGACTGAGCATTGTTTGACAAAATGCTGTGAAAAGTTTGGTGCAAAGTACACCAAACAAAAAGTAGTGAAAAGTTACACAAAAGCATCTAACGTGTCTAGGACAACGTACCAAATTTATCACACACTGGGAAACAGATAAATCTAGCACATCTTCAGACTGCCTGGTTAAAACTTCCTGCATACAGAGGAATAAAGTCCAGAAAATCCCTTCCGTATAATGTCCAGATTTATTGCTCTAACGCTAAAAGTTCCTGCCTTCCAACTGTCCCATAACATATACAATATGGGATAGTAGAGTCAGAGAAGGCAGAGACTCCTACCATCATAGATCACAATGCAGGGCTCCGAAGGGCCACTCAAACGGTCGCCAAAGTGACTAAAAATGTGCAACTTGCCACACTGCCTCTTTATGGCAAAAGCCAACTGCTGTGACACACTCAGTCGCATTTATTTCTATCCATAGTAAACAGAATGGTGAAGCAGGAAGACTTCCTACTCCATTATACAGGTGAGGTGCAGGAAATGCGGAGGAGATCTGCACAGAGCTCTGTGTAACAAGATTGTTTAAGCATTATATACAGAAAAGAAAAAAAGTAATAGCTACTATGCGGGGGTCAGAATCCTATAGAGCAGGGGGGCCACTTGGGACAGCATCATATATACTGTGAGGAGAGACTGTTATACTGTGTGAGGTGTCACTGGGGAGACTATTATAATAGGTGGTGGGAGCCCCCCGCGAAAAAAATCTTTTTTGGGGGGGGGCGCCCCCCCCGGGGGGTTTTGTTGTTTTTTTCCCCCCACACCCCCCCCAGCCGCGGGGCGCCCCCCCCATAATAAATAAAAAAAATATTTTTTTTTTTTTTTTTTTTGTTCAAAAAAAAGATGGGGGGGGAAAAAAAAAAACACCTTTTTTTATAAAAACACCCCCCCCCCCCCCCCCCCCCCCCCCCCAAAACACAAAAATTTTTTTTTAAAAAAAAAAAAAAAAAAAAAAAATTTCCTACGGGGGGCCCCCCCAAATTGTCCCCCCCAAAAATTTTTTTTTAAAAAAAAAAAAACCCCCCTTTCCCTGTGGTTTCCCCCCCCCCCCCCCCAAACCCATACACTCTTATGAAAAAATTTGGGCACCCCTATTAATCTTAATCATTTTTAGTTCTAAATATTTGGGTGTTTGCAACGCCATTTCAATTTGATATATCTAATAACTGATGGACACAGTGATATTTCAGGATTGAAATGAGGTTTATTGTACTAACAGAAATGTGCAATATGCATTAAACCAAAATTTGACTGGTGCAAAAATTTGGGTACCCTTATCATTTTATTGATTTGAATACTCCTAACTACTTTTTACTGACTTACTGAAGCACAAAATTGGTTTTGTAACCTCACTGAGCTTTGAACTTCATAGCCAGGTGTATCCAATCATGAGAAAGGTATTTAAGGTGGCCAATTGCAAGTTGTTCTCCTATTTGAATCTCCTCTGAAGAGTGGCATCATGGGCTCCTCAAACAACTCTCAAATGATCTGAAAACAAGATTGTTCAACATAGTTGTTCAGGGGAAGGAAAAAAGTTGTCTCAGTGGTTTTTCCTCTCTCCTTCCCCTGTGGGGCACATAGTAAGGGAATGGGAGACCCCAGGGGCCGTTCTTGTTTTCCCCAGAGGCGGCGGGCCAAGAAAAATATCAGAAAGGCAGAGAAGAAGAATGGTGAGAACAGTCAAGGACAATCCACAGACCTCCTCCAAAGAGCTGCAGCATCATCTTGCTGCAGATGGTGTCACTGTGCATCGGTCAACAATAGCACACTTTGCAAAGGAGGCTGTTGGGGAGTGATGAAAGCTGTTTCTGAAAGCACGCCACAAACAGAGTCGCCTGAGGTTGCAAAAGCACATTTGGACAAGCCAGCTTCATTTTGGAAGAAGGTCCTGTGGACTGATGAAACAAAGATTGGAGTTGTTTGGTCATACAAAAAGGCGTTATGCATGGCATCAAAAAACACAGCATTCCAAGACCAACACTTGCTACCCACTGTAAAATTTGGTGGAGGTCTTCCATCATGCTTTGGGGCTGTGTGGCCAATGCCGGCACCGGGAATCTTGTTAAAGTTGAGGGTCGCATGGATTCAACTCAGTATCAGCAGATTCCTTGAGAATAATGTACAAGAATCAGTGACGAATTTGAAGTTACGCCGGGGATGGATATTTCAGCAAGACAATGATCCAAAACACAGCTCCAAATCTACTCAGGCATTCATGCAGAGGAACAATTACAATGTTCTGGAATGGCCATGCCAGTCCCCAGACCTGAATATCATTGAACATCTGTGGGATAATTTGAAGCGGGCTGTCCATGCTCGGCGACCATCAAACTTAACTGAACTGGCATTGTTTTGCTAAAGAGGAATGGTCAAAAATACCTTCATCCAGGATCCAGGAACTGATTAAAAGCTTACAGGAAGCGACTAGAGGCTGTTATTTTTGCAAAAGGAGGATCTACTAAATATTAATGTCACTTTTCTGTTGAGGTGCCCATACTTTTGCACCGGTCAAATTTTGGTTTAATGCATATTGCACATTTTCTGTTAGTACAATAAACCTCATTTCAATCCTGGTAATATTACTGTGTCCATCAGTTATTAGATATATCAAATTGAAATGGCTGTTGCAAACACCCAAATGCATTTAGACCATCTAAAAATGAGTTAAAAAATAATAGGGGGGCCCACCCTTTTTTTTATATCTGTATATATATATATATATATATATATATATATATATATATATATATATATGTGTTAACCCTCTGAAAGCATGCAATAACATGATAGTAAATCTTGTTTTCCTCTTACCAGTAATTGTTTTTCTGAAGCCCATAACAGTACCCATGCGAGAAAGACCTGGAAAAACATATCTTTTGTCCAAGCCCGTCCACATCTCTCAGTGATTTGAAAGGAGGAGAAGTCCCAAGGCATGAAACAAACAAATAGAGAAAGTAACGAGAAAAAAAAAATAAAGGGGCCACTTCAGGAAAATTATGCCCTCAACCCCCTATTTTAGGTGGACTTCACCTAACAGCGATAACTAGAAAAATGTATAAATCAAACAAAAAAATTATTCAAAATGAGAGGGAAATTAATTGGGTGCTGTCGTGGGCTTCAGAAAAACAATTACTGGTAAGAGTAATTCTGGTATTCCCCCCCCTCCCACAAGAGCACCCATGCAAGACTAAAATAGTAATAGCCTGAAGCACCTTTCTTCCTAAAGATGCCCCATATCCAAAATACACCTGAAGTCTGTAACGATTAAATAAAACGTGGTGAGAGCTCCATGTGGCAGCTTTACAAATTTGTGATAGAGGCAGCAGCTTTCTCAGCCCAGGAAGCTGCCATAGCCCTAGAAATTCATCTAGTAGAGGTAATGGCCACTAGAAGAAGTAATTTTAAGGATAGATGTTTAATCAAGATACTATCTAACAGTTAAAAAGGTGGACCAGTGAGAGCCCTTAACACCTTATTAAGATCCCATCGAGGAAGAACTGATCTTCACTGAGGAGACATCTGAGAAGATGCTCTAACAAAAACTCTTAATCCAATGATGTTCTGCTAGATTAACATAAAAAAATGCACTAAAGGCTGCAATTTGTACTTTTAGGGTGCTAGTTCTTAGCTTCTTATCTCCTGCCTGGAGGCAATTTAAGATCTGAGAAATATCTGGCCTGTTTAAAGGATCTACGTTAGTTCCCAGAAATCTGGCAAAGGTTTGCCAGATATGGAAATAAATATCTAAAGTTGCCAAGAGGGTAGTAATTACACTGTCAGAGATCCTCCTCCTGCATAGAATCTCCCTATCAAATTCAAGGCTGTTACTTTGAAACTCTGGATCTGCAGGTGAAAAATTGGACCCCGATATAATTAGCCATTTCTCAGAGGAAGAGTGCAACGAGAAGATATGGACATTGATAGGATGTAAGAGTACCAGGATCAACGGGGCCAACTTGGAGCTAACAAAATTACTGACACTTCCTTCTTTAAGGCCACTGGAATTAGGCATAGTGGGGGAAAAGCAAACCTTTTTCTCCCCACTTCAGACTTGGCTCAGAGCATCCACCGCCACTGGATGATCTAAGGGATTCAGTATAAAAAAAAAAAAAAAAAAAAAAAAAAAACACAAAACTACACTGGCCGTTTTGTTTTGAGGTGAAGAGATCTATTGATGGCATTTCTCCACTATCATCATGGAAATTTGTCTTATCTTGGTTCTGCTCAAGAAATCAACTTCAGTTTGTTCTCTGCCCACTGAAAAATTAAATGAGTTAGGGACTAGGGGTGGCCAATTTTGTCAGTTGAGATATAAAACTACTGTCACGTCATCCAAAAAAAAAGTTCTGTTTTTTCTGAATAAGATGTTCTCTCATAAGAGCTAATTTGACAGCCATTAGCTCCTTGCAATTTGATTTTGGGTTTTACCACCTTCCCTGCCAGAAGTTCTCTCACAGGCGTGCTCCGTAGTCCGAAGGAATTGAATCCAAGGCCAGCAAAACATACGTCTTTACCAGCCAAGGAAACCCTGTCATTAAATTCTTTAGCTTCATGCACCAGAGAAGCGAAATTCTCATCTGAAACGGACGATGGATCATTTTGTCCAACGAAAACTGGGAGCTGTTCCAACAGGATAGCACTCTGCAGGGGCCTGGAATGATAAAGAGGCCACTTCACTGATGGAATAGTTGATGTCATCAAGCCTAGAACTGCCTCTAGGTTCACACTAGCGTTCGGGTTTAAAAACTGATTTAGTTAAACCCTAAGAGAAAAGGACAACTAGGTAGCCACAATATTTGGATGAAGGCTACTAGTTGATGCTTTCAATGTTCTTTTAGGGTAGGTAGGTATCTGCCTTTTAACCCAAAGGATCTCCCAGGCATCTCATATCCTCAAAGGGAGGAGCCCCCTTTCTAGCCACTTTTGCAACTGGCACATCTACCCCAGGAGCTTTATCTCAACATTCCGTCTCCTCTCCGCTAAAGGGTTATTGACATTTAAAGAAGGAAGGAACAAAAAAATTTCCTATCTGGATTTTTCCATTCCTTATTAAGATATTTATATTTTCATACACTGGGAAAACCCTAGCTTTTTTAGGGCCAAGCCCTTGAAACATTTGATCCGATATGGCCTTTTGTTCCCAAATCTCCTCTAAGCCCATTGTGGCTCTTGCTTTTAACTGTAGTTCTGTGTCTTCAGCTGAAAATACAGTCTGAAAATATCTTCAATAGATGAATCTGAACCTGAACCCCATTCTCTCTTCTCCTGAGCTTCCTCTGACTATTCTAGGACACTACAAGTCTGTAGCCTAATCCTCTGAGCCGGCGTCCGGAAGTAACTAGGGGCTGAATTCCCCTAACCGAGTCGGTGTCGGAAATTAGGTCATCAGCGGTGGTAGTGACGCTACCTCCTGAGCTGTCTGGACCGGAAGACACCAGTCCATGAATCGGCCAGAGATTTCCGCCTCCGCTGTGCGCAAGGAGAAACTATCCAGCGCCAATACTAACACCAGAGGCCCCAATAAGTAGAGAGCAAGACCCCACAGGTAAAACCGCGCAACCTCTCCACAGCAGGTGTGTGGAGAAGCTGCTGAAAAAGACTGCGGACTTTCAATATATAGTCTGCACAGAACTATGACTTATGCCTCTCAAGGGATAGAGCAGCGAGTTATATCAAGCTGTCCTTCCACAGCCCTGTGTGGACAAAGGTCTTCTGGGAGATGAGTCCCACTCCCATTCCATCTTCGGACAGGAAACCTGAGGTGTGTGGACAATATTTATGTCTTTCCAGGTTTCCTGTTTCAGCAAGGGAGGTCCTTTCCGTATGGGTGCTGTCATGGCTGGGGGGAAAAAACATTACTGATTACTGGATAGATGAGCAGCTCGATCTCGCCAACATGTCCTTGGCCACGCCTGGATACCTTTTATGTACTCAAAACCATGGATGTAAGAAAAAAAAACAAAAATGTATATCTATGAATCATAAAACATTGTCATTACCGCCAAATCCTGTTGATGATGCTGTAGTAGTAGTGGTGCCAAAACCAAAACCAGATGCAGTTGTTTTTGGAGTAAAGTTTCCCAGGGAGAAACCTGTTGTAGCTGTTGAACACATTGATATAAAGTCACTGATACAATAAAATGAATAATTTCTACACACAAACATATAAAAAGCTGAAAAGACCAAGAATGGACTGGTCAAAAATATATTTTTAATGGATGCTGATTTTATCCTCTAACCTACTGTATATCTATAAAACATACCAGCTATCATCAGGATGTTAGCATCTTCCAGACGTAGATACTTGATAGTTTTGCAAACACGTATGACAAACTGTGAGCTTTCAGTTGAACAAGATTATAGGCTGACCAGTTTCTATCTAAGCTCTTTGAACCCCCTTAAAGGAGTCCATTAGTCACAAGTTCCTAATGAAACTCAGTTCTCTGTAAGTGAATGAGACTGAGCGGCAATAACAGATACAGCTACTGCTACGCCCACCATTCTAACCAAGTGATGTACCCTAATGATAGGCCATCAATATAAAAGTATTGGATTACCTCTTTAAAGAGGGCCATACACCTTCAACAGGTTCTGGCTGAACAAAAGTCACCCCCCCCACCTCCCAAATGAACATGAACACTCAGCTAAGCGTTCATGGGTGAGTGGATGAGTGGGAGGATAGGGAATGTAAAATTCAACATTCTCTGCTCTTTCATCCCACAACATCACCTGTTGGGGAGTCACGACACCCCCTAGATAGTCGACTAGAAGTCAACAGAAGCTGGGCTGTTTTAACTCAGTCAACCCACTATAAAGGGCACATGGCTTCCAGCTCTGTATAGTACAGGGACTGGATGCACCCCTGAACAGCTTATCCATGCAGTGGTCACATTTCATCCCCCACTGATCAGATATATATGGTCTATTCTAATCATAGGCTATATAAAAAAATAAAATAAAATCGACAACACTTTTAATGATTAATATGCAGTCAAAGGGACCATTGATCAGCTCTGCATAAAGGTGTGTATAAGGTTGTGGCTGGATGTCTGTCATCAGTTGCCACAGAGCAAGAAGCAGACAGCTCCCATTTTCAGTGCGGTGGCTGTGCTAAGTTACTATGTTCACTTGTACAGGAGCTGAACCACACTAACTCAGTGTGGCCAATACACAGAGAAGAGATATATCTGCTACCGGCTCTGTGCTACATATAGCGGCTGCTGAGAACAGCTGATCAATGGGGGTCTTGGGTCCCAGTCCCACAAAACCCCTTTACTTCTTGTACGGAGCCATAAGCACCATACTTCTGAAGAAAATTTAGTCTTTCAAGGTGCAAGTAAGCAACAAAGACACTAGTACAAGCAATACTGCAACCTCCAGATACCACACAATGATGTTGACAAATTAAACTGGCTGCTTTCCAAAATGATTTATAAACCGGTTGACGAATTATGACCAAAATCAAAATCACAGTAAAATTGAACATTTTCCCTTAATTACAATTAATGCATGATTATTTTAGGACACTCCCCTTTTTATAGGACACCCCCACAATTTAAATGCCATGTCATTAAACTGAATTTTGGTTGTGTTTATTCACATATCAGCAATCCTGATTGGATAGCGTACTGTTAGTGACATATGTGAGACAGAATCGCAAGGATGTTGAAATAACTGATGAGAGCCAGTTCACATTGATTAATTGAGCTGACTTTCAATTTCAGTTATTTTTCGATAAATCGCCCAGCCCTACCAGTTCCTAAATGGCACTGGAGCTATAAACCAGCTTCTGAGGAACCTACCTATAAGCTGCTCGTTTATAAAAATGGAGAATTCCTCATAGATATTGGTGTTCTCAAGAACAGGCAACTTCAGCTATTTCTGTAACTCCTGTACATATGAATGTAGAGATACGCAAATGCGCAGTCCCACACCATTAACTTGCAGGCACAAACCAAGACCTGTTCTTGAGATAAATGTCATAGTAAGAGATAGTAACAGAGGTGGGATATAGCCATAAAAATCCCACCTCTGTTAAATTTGTTCCCACCCAGTTGTCAGTTTATTATATGTTTCCAGGAGAGATTAAAAGAGGAACAATATAGTGCAATGCTGAGAAAAGAAGCTCCAGAATGGTCATAAGGAATACAAGCATTTACTAAAACATATGTAGGGAACTGCCATTTCTACTAGTATATAATGTATCTGGCTTCTTTGCCCCTGCAGTTTGGCTTCAGAGACCCCAGGCATTTAGTGCAAGTTTTGTTTTGTAAATACAGTGAGTCAGACACATGTGAGGCAGAGCTGCTGGGGGGAGAGATGTGAGCAGAGCTGCTGAGCCAGACATGTTATGTCTGGGGGAGTCTAAGAGCCACTGGTTCCTCTTTACTTCACAGTATATAGTTAGGTATGTGTTACCCCCTATATACTCACAGGACCTAGCTAGTAACTGTAGTTAGGGATCCATATATATATATAGTTCAGGGCAGTGATAGGTTAGGCTTCCGAAGGCCAACTAGCTAGTTAGAGGCCCGGTGGCACTAGTAGTTTAGCTGGCAGGTTAAGGACTCAGTGTTAGGGTAGTCAGGCCTGCATCTACTGCCGTCACCGTCGCCCTGTTTGCGGCCTGTGAAGAATCTCACCACCATCATCATCTCCTGATCGGCTGTCTGTCATCTCCTGGAAGAATCCGAGGATCCACAGTCATCCACAGGGGCCCCTGCATCTCTTCTGTTGCCTGGAGGTATTGTGCACTGGACTCTTGCTATATATCTATATATATACCCGGGTATATAACCTAAGACGGTTGAGGACTTGCTGGTTGTTGTAGTATTGCTGTGTTCTGAGTATATTGTATGTATGTATTATTACCCTGTTGATTCTTATAAAGCTACTGTTATAACCTTATGTGGTATCTGTATGTATTCTTCAGACTGTGAGATTAGTACAGTGATCCTTGTTAAGGCTACTAACTGTACTTCATGGGTAAGTCCCAGGAAGAGATCCTCCCTGTAATACAGAGGCTCTATCCTGGGTGGAGGCACTGATATATTTCATATATGTTCCCACTCTTCCCTTCAGCGAAGGCTTCAGGTCCCATTATACACACAGGTCAGCGCCAGAGTCTGTTGCGGGAGGGATAATACTCATACCCCCCCCCAAATAGGGCTACATTTGGAGGCACTGCTGAGATTTAGAAGTGGGAATAATCATTGATATGGAGAAGCGATATAGCTCAGAGGGGAACCTCCCACTAGCTACTACATGGGATTACCGACCTCCTGTTCCTCCCCTGGTTCAGGTAAAGGAAGAACCCCTCTCAGCCAGTTACCCCCCCAGTATGGCCGTCGCTAGCAGTTCCTCTAGTGACAGTGCTATTAGCACTTTAGCCAGGCTGACTGAAATGTTAGCTCAGGGCCTGCAGGCCACTCACTACAAGAAACTAAAAGTATTCTCTGGTAATGTCCCAGTACCACAAGGGGAGGAAAACTTTGAGATATGGAAAGAACATACTCTCCAATGCCTGAAGGAATGGTCTTGCTCTGAAGAAGGCAAGCGGCAGCGTATCAGTGAAAGTTTGCGGTCTCCTGCTGCAGAATTGATCCGCTTGTACAGAGACTCTCATGAAGGAGTGAGTGCATTGGACTATATACAAGTACTGTCTGATCACTTTGAGCCATACTATGACCTTGCCCAGATGGTTGCTGATTACCGAATGGTTCGTCAAAAAGAAGGGGAAAATGTCTCTACTTTTATTAACCGTTTACAGCTACTTCTTTCACGTCTGGTGTACCACGCAGCTATATCTACTTCAGAGGTAGACGCTATGAGAACCAGTCAGTTGGTGAGAGGGTTACAACCTCATCATCCTCTTGCTCAAGTACTCAAGGTCTTACTATCTGATAGAGTCCTTCCATTTCCTGACTTAATGAAGTTAGTGAAGAAACAAGAAGCTGACATTAGTTTTAGTACCCCTAAGAAAGCGAAAAGCATCTCTAAAGAAGATGTTGTTCCTAATTCAAACAAGGACAAACCAGCGGAGCGGTCAGAACTTAGACAGTCCGCCACTCCACCCACTGCCACTCAACGGAGGAAGGATGCTAGAACCTGTTATAAATGTGGTCAGACGGGTCATACTGCCAGACAGTGTACGGAGGACAGTGAGGGATTGGGACACAGTGCTGTCTTCTCTATTCAGAATCAAAGACACCAAAGGAAGGCGGGCCGAGTAAAGACCAGAGGCGCTATCGCGGGCTCCAGGTCCGTTGTCAAAGTCACTGTCAATGGTCATGCCGCTCCTGCCCTGTTTGATACAGGATCTCAAGTGACCCTGATTTATCGCTCGTTCTACCAAAAGTATCTGAGGGATATACCTCTTCAGTCTACAGGACAAATGAAATTGTGGGGGCTTAATTCAGGATCATATCCTGTAGATGGCAGCCTACAAGTAGTTATAGCTGTCCCTGAATTAGAAGATCAGAGTGTCGCTCCCATGAAGATTACGGCTCTTGTCTGTCCTGATACAGGGGATTCTTGTGCAGCTCCTGTGATACTTGGCACTAATTGTCCCGCAGTGCATTATGCTTTTCAGAAGTTTCTTGGAAGAGATTGGAACCCTGCAGCTCAGCCGGTGAATATATCTTCTGATCTTAGAGAACTCTGTGATGCCCTGTCTACTGGCTATCGACATGGAATGGTATATCATATCGGTGAGAGAACCGTGGAAGTTCCTGCCGGCGGGGAGAGAATTCTGAGAGTAGCCTCCAGCATTGCTCCCGATTTGCTTGAAGGGGGGAGTTATGTCCTTATGGAAACCCCTGAAGAAATGATTAACCAGAATGGCTGGATGGTGATCCCAGAGAGAAAGGACTGGAGAAATAAAGTGGAGTTATCTACCTGTGTGACAGTGAGGAACTGTTCACCGCATCCGATCGTAATTGGACCATTCCAGAATGTGGCCCACTGCTACCCTGTGCTTGGAGTAAATCCATACGCTGAAGTGTGCAGGATTCAAATCCGAGATGCAATCCCTAATCTCAATCTTGACTTGAGTGATCCACATTTACCAGAGGCCTGGAATCAGCGACTGACACAGAAGTTGTCTGAATTATCGGAAGTGTTCTCCATGGATGATATGGATGTAGGTTGTGCTAAAAGTGCTCAACACACTTTCCGATTGACCGATTCTACTCCCTTCCGGGAGCGACCACGGAGAGTTGCTCCAAAGGATGTTGATGAGTTAAGACAGACTCTACAGCAAATGAAAGGTCAGGGGATCATTGTGGACAGTAAGAGCCCCTATGCCTCACCTATTGTGGTGGTAAGAAAAAAATCTGGAGCAATTCGCCTATGTGTGGATTACAGAACTCTGAACCGGAGAACCTTACCTGATCAGTATACACTGCCGAGAATTGAAGAAGCTCTGGAAGCTCTGAATGGAAACTGTTGGTTCACAGTGCTGGACCTAAGATCGGGATACTATCAAGTCCCAATGGCACCTGAGGATCAGGAAAAGACAGCTTTCATATGCCCCTTGGGTTTCTTTCAGTTCACTCGTATGCCGCAAGGTACAAAAGGTGCGCCAGCAACGTTCCAAAGGTTGATGGAAAGAGTGTTAGGTGATTTAGTGCCCCGGGAATGCCTTGTATATCTTGATGACATTATTGTGTTTGGAAAGACGCTGGAAGAACATGAAGAACGACTCATGAGAGTACTCCATCGCTTAAAAGAAGAGGGGCTGAAGTTGTCGGCTGACAAATGCAAATTTTGTAGATCTTCGGTCACTTATGTAGGTCATATTGTTTCTGCTGAAGGAGTTGCTACCGATCCTGGTAAGATTGAAGCTGTGGTGAATTGGCCCCGACCGCAAAATATTACGGAGTTGCAATCTTTCTTGGGGTTTTGTGGATTCTATCGACGATTTGTGGAAGGATATTCAAAAATTGCTCGAGCCCTCCTCGACCTGTTGAAGAGTGATGCAGGAGATCCGGGAAAGAAGAAAGGGTCTTCCAAAAGCCTTTTTGGCGATAGGTGGACTGCGGATTGTGAAGAAGCATTTAAGTTGTTGAAGAAGAAATTGACAGAAGCTCCCGTTCTGGCTTATGCTGATGCACAGAAGCCATATGTGCTACATGTAGATGCCAGCTTTGAAGGATTAGGTGGCGTGCTGCACCAAGAATACCCGGCCGGGTTACGGCCCATAGCTTTCATAAGTCGAAGTCTTTCTCCCAGCGAGAAAAAATTATCCAGTACATAAATTGGAGTTTTTGGCGCTCAAGTGGGCCATTGTTGATAAATTACATGACTATTTATACGGAGCCACGTTTGAAGTAAGAACAGACAACAATCCACTGACATACGTTTTGTCAACCGCTAAACTCGATGCTACAGGACATCGCTGGTTGGCAGCTTTATCCAACTACCAATTCACACTCAAGTATAAATCGGGGCCTAAGAACATTGGGGCAGATGCTCTATCAAGACGGCCTGGATTACCTAGTCCGGAAGTAGTGGATGAATGGGAAGAAGTGCCAAGTCCTGGAGTAGGAGCTTTGTGTGCCATGGCTGCTGTAGTTGAAGACCGAGTAGCCTTTTCTGAAACTCGGCTTATTGACTCTATTGGGGGGAGGTCCCGAAGCTGTACCAGACATGTTTGCCTACCCTGCCGCTTTAGGATCCTTTGAGAGTTGTTCTATATCTTCAAAGCGAATGATCTGGAGTCAAAAGACTGATCCTTTAATTGGACCTCTTTATCAAGCAGTGAGTTCTCAAGACAGAGAAATGTTAAAGACATCCCTACCCTCTGAATGCAGTCAACTTCTACGAGATTGGGAGAAGTTTGAAATAGACAATGGCCTACTTTATCGTGTGGTGCTGTATCATGATCACCCTGGAAGGCGCCAACTAGTTATTCCAAGCTGCTTTCAGAAGATGATTTTCCGAAGTCTGCATGATTATCATGGTCATTTGGGACCTGAGAAGACTTATGGCCTAATACAAGACCGATTCTACTGGCCCAAAATGAGAGATACCGTGACTCGTCTGTGTAGGTGCTGTCGCAGATGTTTGCAGAGGAAGACTGTCCCGGTTCGAGCGGCCTTCATGGGACACTTGAAGAGTTCGGGCCCCATGGATCTTGTCTGCATAGACTTCCTTTGTATTGACAACGACTCCAGAGGATTTGGAAATGTATTGGTGGTGACTGATCACTTCACACGATATGCTCAAGCCTTTCCGACTAAGGATCAAAAAGCAGTCACTGTTGCAAGAGTGCTTTGGGAAAAGTATTTTATCCATTATGGCTTACCACACCGGTTGCATTCTGATCAAGGCCGGGATTTTGAGAGTAACCTGATCAAAGAGTTACTTCAGTTGTTGAACATCCGCAAAAGTCGGACGACGCCTTACCATCCAGAGGGAGATGCCCTTCCTGAAAGATTTAACAGGACTTTACTTGATATGCTTGGTACCTTACGAATTGAGGATAAGCGATCCTGGAGTCGAAAAGTGGAGGCTATGGTGCATGCCTATAATAGTACAAGGCACGAGAGCACAGGATATTCACCATACTTTCTGATGTTTGGAAGAGAGCCTAGGCTACCTATTGACATCTTGTTGGGAGTCTCTACCGATGGTATCAGTCATCGAGATCATTACCGATACGTGGCACGTTTGAAAGAAACGCTGAAGAGTGCTTATCAGCTGGCTGAGGAAAATGCGGCCAAAGTGAATGAAGGAAATAAAAGGAGATTTGATCTTCGAGTAAGATACCGAGAATTGAACCCTGGGGACCATGTTCTGCTACGTAATTTGGGAGCATCTGCAAAACATAAGCTGGCTGATCGATGGCGGAGTGAACTCTTTACAGTGGTAGATCGGTTGCCTGGAATACCAGTCTACAAGATAAAAGGACGGGACGGGAGGATCAGGACTTGGCATAGAAATCATTTGTTGCCTGTACCTCAGATTGATGGTATGGATATCTCCAATGATGGCTCGGCCTGCGATTCTCCACAGTCCTTAGCCGATATTCCACCTGACCTTCCTGAAACTCCTGAGAGTGATTGGACTGTGGCTCCTGAAGTTCCTAGATCACCAGTATCTTCTCCTTCAGGGAGACCTATGAACCCTCAAACTCCAGAATTCGTACCTAGATCTGTGTCTACAGATGAGCAGGGATCTAGCTCTCCTACGCCACCAGCACCATCCCCTCCCATGGCAGACAACCCTAGTTTAGGGCCTGGACATGCTAGTTTACCTCAGAGAGAGGTACGGAGAGGAGAGAGAATTAGACACCCTCCACCTATGCTGACATATGATAGTTTGGGGGACCCCAGATTTACTACTCAGCCTCATTTATACCATGCTTGGGTGGGTGCAGTGTCCACTTTGGTCAATATGTTACCAATTTTCGCTCCTGCTGGCATGTATACCTATTAACCTGTTGTGACTCTGTAAATGCAAAAGCAACCATATTGATATTGTCATTGGTAATGTTGACTGTATACTATGACTTTGTATGTCTTTGATGTGACGTAAAGATTTCACCAGAGGGAGAGTGTAGGGAACTGCCATTTCTACTAGTATATAATGTATCTGGCTTCTTTGCCCCTGCAGTTTGGCTTCAGAGACCCCAGGCATTTAGTGCAAGTTTTGTTTTGTAAATACAGTGAGTCAGACACATGTGAGGCAGAGCTGCTGGGGGGAGAGATGTGAGCAGAGCTGCTGAGCCAGACATGTTAT